>JAFBJS010016971.1:31163-124073 GCA_016785265.1 Paraplagusia blochii | reverse complement strand
ATCGGCCAAATTTTGACTTCAATTTTTTTTCCCCAAAATGCCTCAAAATGCAAGCTTATGGTCCAAAACAAGCTGCCGTGTGAATATTTTGTGCAATAATACCCCAAAACATCATTTTTGAACATGTCAAAATCTCACCAGACACGTAAGGTGGGACCCTTATCTTCTGAGCAATATTTAGTAAAATTTTGACTTCAATTTTTTTTTTCCTTAAAATACAAGGTTTCAGTCCAAAACAAGCTGCGATGTGAATATTTTATTTAATATTGTAATGGTTCCCATCAGGAGACCCAAAAGCCAAACTCGTGAGTGGTGTTGATTACAGAAAATTTAAACAAGGTTTTAATTCAGGAAAAACCAAGAACCTACAAACTGAACAAAGCTGAACTAACTAAGAAGGTAACGCAAGACAAAAACAAGGTACAAACCCGAGAGCAATACAGAGCAGGGCATAGGACCGAGGGACAAGGAAACAAAGGCAGCATCAGGAACAAGGGCAGGATCGGGACCAGGCATCAGGACAACAAGGAAAACGGTCCGGCAGCTTTTCACACAGTCAGAAGGGTTTAGATAAACAGGTGATTAGAAAAGCTGCCAGACAACGAGGTACACCTGTTTGGTCACATGATCGGCAAGGGCGGGAAATGCCACCATCAGGTGGACAAACATTGGGAATACCGGCAAGACTTGACAAATATCCTGGAACATCATTTTTGAACATGTCAAAATCTCACCAGACACGTAAGGGGGGACACTTATCTTCTGAGCCAAAATCGGCCAATTTTTGACTTCAATTTTTTTTTCACCAAAATGCCTCAAAATGCAAGGTTATGGTCCAAATAAAGCTGCTATGTGAATATTTGGTACAATAATACCCCCAAACATCATTTTTCAACATGTCAAAATCTCAGCAGACACGTAAGCGGGGACCCTCATCTTCTGAGCAAAATTCGGCCAAACTTCAATTTCAATGTTCTTCCCCCAAAATGCCTCAAAATGCAAGGTTATGGTCCAAAACAAGCTGCCATGTGAATATTTTGTGCAACAATACCCAAAAACATCATTTTTGAGCATGTCAAAATCTCACCAGACACGTAAGGGGCGAACCTTATCAACTGAGCAAAAATCGGTGAAATTTTTTACTCAAAGCTTTTTCCCCAAAATTCTTTAAAATGCAAGGAAATGTTTCAAAACTTGCTGTCATATGAATATTTTGTTTAATAAAATCAAAAACATAAATTTTGAACTTGTCAAAATCTCACCAGACTCATAAGGCCTTGTCTTCTGAGCAAAAATTGGCTAAATTTTCTCTTGTTTTTTTTCCCAAAATGCCTCAAAGTTCAAGGTTACTGTCCAAATTAAGCTTCCATGTGAATATTTTGTGCAATAAACTCCAAAAATAAAATTTTTGAACAAGTCAAAATCCTACCAAACCCCTGAGTGTGAACACTCTTCTTAGAAAAATGTGCTTGTTTAAGTCAAAATTTGGCCGATTTTTGCTCAGAAGATAAGGGTCCCCCCTCACGTGTCTGGTGAGATTTTGACATGTTCAAAAATGTTGACATCTTTTTGGCTAATATTGCACAAAATATTCACATGGCAGCTTGTTTTGGACCATAACCTTGCATTTGGAGGCATTTTGGGGGAAAAACATTGAAATTGAAGTTTGGCCGAATTTTGAATTTTTTAAATATGACTTTTTATATGATTTTTGCTCAGAAGATAAGTGTCCTCCCTTATGTTTCTGGTGAGATTTTGACACGTTCAAAAATGATGCTTTTGGGTATTATTGGACAAAATGTTCACATGGCAGCTTATTTTGGACCATAACCTTGCATTTTGAAGCAATCTGGGAAAAAATTTTAAGTCAAAATTTGGCCGCTTTTTGTTTAGAACATAAGGTTCCCCCCTCACGCGTCTGGTGAGATTTTGACAATTTGACTCCAAATATAAGTTTTTGAGTATTTTTGCACATTGCACATTTTCATTAAAATTTTTGCCCCTAAAATTCCTCAAAATGCAAGTTCATGGTCATAAACATTCTGCCATGTGAGTGTATTGTGCAATAAACAAGAAGAAACTTCATTTTTGAACATGTTAACATCTTAACTAACACATAAGGGAACCCTTATCTTATATTTCTATAATTATCTTAAATGTTCATGCATGTTTATTGCCCCAAATATGCTGCCATGTAGTTCATTTGTGTCAGAAACTCCAAATAGAGTATTTTATCAACATTTCAAAATATCAGCAAAAGTGGAAAGGCCATAGCCTCTTCACCTTGAAAAATTTTTGAAAAATAAAAATTGCCCAAAATGCCCTTAAATGCAAGTTTATTGCCCCAGATATGATGCCATTTAATTCATTTGTGTTGAAAACTCCAATTTTAGTTTTTATCAACATGTCAAAATATCAGAAAAAGTGGTAAGGTTATAGCCTTATTACCTTGAAAATTTGTTAAAAAAAAAAAAGATTTCTTATAAAAAAAGGTAAAAATAACATCCAAAAACAGGAAGGGGAGGGGAAGGAAGAGGAGTGGAGGAAAGGAAAGGAATGGAACGGAACGGAACGGAAATGAAAGGAAAGGAAAGGAAAGGAAAGGATAGGTAAGGGAAGAGTGCAAGATATGTTAAAGAAAAGTTAAAAAGTAAAGAAAATTATGATATTTAGACATGTCGAACATTGACAAAAAATGGTTAGGCTATTAAAAAAAATCCAAAAAACATAACTTTTATTCGTGTCAAAATGTTGAAGGGGGATCCCAGCAATCACGATAAAAAGATTAAAAAAAAATACAAAGTCTTCAAAATACTTTTAAAAGTAATTTATCTATCTATCTATCTGTGTATCTATGTATCTGTCTGTCTATCTATCTATGTGACCAAGTCAAAATACTGTAACAAATTTTGAGTTGTATGTCAAAAAAAAAAAAATTCCACGCATATCAAAATTAACCAAGATATTGTATAACTATAGCTTCAGTAGCACATAAAAACAGAAAAAAGTGAATGAATATGTGAAAAGTTTAAACCCCAATTCCTTTTATTTTCAATTCTGAACAATTTACATTTTCAGATATTGCTGGGATTTTTTTCAGTTTTTAGCACAAAAAAATAACTTGGCATCATTTTTTGTGGCATACAATTGTATTTGAGAGATATGTTTTTTACTTGATAGGTGAATAATTTGTCTTTTACCTAAAAAAAGTTTTTTTTACTTTTTCAATCATTTTCCAAATATTCAGGAATGAAACAAACTGCAAAGTGAAGCAGACAAGACAACATTTTGAAGGAAAAATACAAAAAGTATAAATTAAAAAAAAACAAACAATATTCTTGTACGTAATAAAACTAATATGGTCATTAAAATAACATTTGCTTAACAAAAACATGCTTCTATTGATTGGAAATTTACAGAAAATCATAAATAAAAGAATTACAGGTGTTAAAAAAAAAAACAGCCAAAACTCAGTTTTACAGGAAGCTTCATAAAAATGACATTAAATTGCAACAAATGCATTGACAACAACTGCATTATCATTCATTTGTTGAAAAAAGTAGACTAAACACAGACTACATACAATTAGTAAACCTGATATCAGAGTGAGTCAAATGTATGCAGGAAAATATTGTATGTGCTCATGGCACTACTTTAATGGTCCTTTCCTTATGCTTATGCTTAGCATAAAAGGCCAAGTCCCTTTCTTTACCGTCTTCTAGTGGTCCAAGTCCTGTTGTAGGAATATGGGTCATGTCCTAATCAAAGTTTATTGAAAATATTTCATTCTTCTAGTTGCAATATTTGGCCAGCACGCTAAGCAACCAGATCAAATGATGTGTAGTTTGACTGCAAATGATCCCTTTTAACATTCAGTAGTGTTCAAGCTCTTCACTTTAATGTTGAGAAGAAAGTTGGCTGCATCCTAGTGTAGGTGCTGCTGTATACCAACTTTAGGATGCAGCCCAGAGATGATCACAGCTCCTCGTTGAACCACATAAGTCCACCACGGTTAAGGAAAAACAAAAAAAAAACTCTGTACAAAACATAATCAGATCTCACTTTCGTACGTATGCATGTAGGTTTTGAGTGATAGGATTTCGGCGTAGCCCCTGGAGGTGCGTCGGTACAGGTCCAGACCTGTCAGGATCTCTACGTCTCTGACCCGAGCCGTGTGCATCTTCATCAAGTCCTCCACCCAGCGGGGTTCCTCCTCTGAGCTCTGCATGGAAAAAGAGGAAAGCTTAAGCATTATATTATTTCTTTGAAATCGTAATCAACGGGGAAAAATTATGCGTTAGATTGAAGTGTTCATACGTTGCAGGTCTCATCATTGTTGGGTCGATGGGGCAGGATGAATGCAGCGCTGCTGAGTGGTCCGTTGCATGAGTCCGCAGGTTGAGTGAAGTCTAAGCAGCTGGTCAGGACCACAAAGTAATGTGTGGGGATGGGGATGGTTCCACTGACATACCTGTAACACAAATGGACATATGTGTTGTTTCTCAGTCATCCAGTTCCTTTTTTTAAATTTAAAAAATAGTTACTTTGAGGTCATAATTGCTTGAAAACGTTTCACCTCTAATCCAAGAGGCTTCTTCAGTTATGGTATTTAACCTCAAAGAGGCTGCGTAACAAAAAGAAGGTTGTTGCATAAAAATCAATCTAATGAGGGAAGGTGGCATTAGATATGTAGATATATAACCCCTCCTCCCTCATTATTATTTTTTTTTTTTTAAGAAACCCATTATGCCCAGTTGCCTGAGGATTTAGAGGGTCCCTCTGAAAATTACTATTGCCAAGATGAAGACTGAGCAGTTTGTGCAGCTATTATTAAAAAGTATAACTACAAATGCTATACATTATTCCCACCCTGTATGGCAGTTGCTCCTTTTCCTGAAAATTTTGCAGGATTTTTACAGTTAATTTGTTTTTTTTTGATTATTTTTGTGATAAAAACGGTTTCTAACCTTAGAAAATGTAAAAATCTAGCAAAAAAATAAAATTAAAAAAATATTAAGACTTGTATCTCTGTTTTCCGTAAACTGGAATTTTCAACCTTTTTTGAGCCGCAGCACATTTTATACATTTACAAAATCCTAAGGCACACCACCAACCAAAAATACATTTTAACACAGTATTTACAATACATAAAGTTAATAATGTAAATTGAAAATGTATTTATACTTAATGTGGAATCTGGGCCAGTTTCTATAAACACAAATGGGATATCCTGGCAGGAATGGTAGAAAGACACACAGCAGTATCTTCCTCAACAGACAGACAGACAGACAGACAGACAGACAGACAGACAGACAGACAGACAGACAAGATAACGAGATAGACAGATAGACAGATAGACAGATAGACAGATAGATAGAACTTTAATAATCCCTCAGGAGTATCCCTCGGGAAAATAGGGAGAGTTGAGGGGAGTTGTTTTTTCTTTTGTTGACCTCTCATGCTAGGGCATTCATCTGGGTCACAATTTTGTCCATGGGCCTGCATTTGCATTTTCCCTCAAAAACATTTCCATCACCGTTTCAAGTAGTCTGTCTACACTAATTTTACTGTAATATCAAACACCCATAATATCTTCCTACCCTCTCTTTTAAAGGTGTTAGATACATATTGTGGGTGTTGAGTACCTATAAAATGTGCAACCACTTTTTAAAACAGACAGTAGGAAAATATTATGGGTGTTTAGGTTGACACATGTCAAGACAATTTTTCGGCTTTTAAAGGGACTTCATAAAATAATGAATGAAGCGGACCAGTCTCAACAAAGTGACATGCTCACTTGGCTAGCGCAGGTAAACTACATAGGATAGATAAAAGTTGCAGGATCAACTTAAGGGAAGGCTAATTACAGGCGAGAAGTACTGCAGTACGGCAGTAATAAAACTTTTCAAAACCCTGGGAATAGATGGTTTGTCCTTTTGATCTTCTGTGTGTTGTTTGAGCTGTTTTTAATGGCATATAAGCATTTGTTCATTGAGGTTTTCTTCATATCCAATACTGATTAATTACAGCTTTGAACACTTTGGAAACACTGCCCTACAGTACCAAGCTATACATATTGCCAATTGGCAGTGTGTCATAGACTGGTTATGTGGACTTCTGTGTGCGCTGATGTGTCAGTGCATCCCAGGTGGTCAGGACATAATATAACACACATTAAACTGACTGGAAGTTTTTTTTTATTACCTTCACCTGCTTTGCCACTTCCTGTGTTTGTCATGGTGGTGTATTTAATTTATGTCCATAATTTGTCTGTCATATAATTCAATTTCTTAACTATCCTCTCAGTACTTTGTGGAAAAAGTGGATTACAGCCCAGGGGGTGGTTGTTAACAGTACAAGGGAGCTTTGCAGTGGGTAAATATGTGAATAATACAACATTATCTTGCTGAGCATTTTTTTTTTAATCTTACTCTCGAATCTTTTCTGCTGAATCTCTGACACCATCAAAGTTGTAGTCAAATATGGGTCCAATCAGCACGTTCACCCCATTCCTCTCATTGGCATATTTCTTCACAAGTACTTTCTGGAAATAACCCCATATTCCTGCGACAAGTATGAGGGAGAGTCAGGGACAATGACATGTTACAGTATGATGTACACAAGAGAGTGGCAAAATAAAATCAGGACTGAGTCTTTGACTTACTCTTGAATGCAGGATACATGGGAACTGTGTTAGTGATGAGAACTGCGTCGTATTTTTTGTCCATTGCCGATGATAATTCTATTGACAAAAAAAATAAATGACCAGGAAATAAAGAGTTATTTCAAGCGTTAAATTGTAAATAATAGCTAGCAAGTGATGGTGAACGTACGTGGTGGATAAAGGAAAGCGTAGGCAATCTGTTTGTCCGCTCTGTAGTTGGTGCAGGACTGACTGTAGGCTGGGGGAACTCTGGTGTCTGGTCTCACACAGTTGGACAGAGCTTCTGGCAAAGGAGACAACTCCACCTGAGACCACACAACATAGGAAAAACAAAAAAAATTACATACATCTATGGCGCCAGTAGAGGGCGCTTTAACACAGAATCTAAAATCAGCCTGCAACTTCTAACATTCTTATTAAATTATGTAAACACACAAAATGATTCTAATTGGTCACAAAGGGTCTTAGATCACAGAAAGCAACCCCATACCTGTCTGTTGACGGTGTACGAAGTCCAGAGTGGCATGGACAGAGACTCACTGTAGCCACTGATGAAGTCGCTGTGGTGGAGGATGGAGTATTTGGTACGGAAGAGAACAGCAGGTCGACCAAACGGCAGATTCCTGCTGTCTGAGAGAGGAGGAAGGAATGAAGGTGGTCATAGAAGGGTCAGA
Source organism: Paraplagusia blochii (assembly GCA_016785265.1). Taxonomy (NCBI): domain Eukaryota; kingdom Metazoa; phylum Chordata; class Actinopteri; order Pleuronectiformes; family Cynoglossidae; genus Paraplagusia; species Paraplagusia blochii. The sequence continues at coordinate 116,735 of JAFBJS010016971.1, read as the reverse complement.
TATTGGAACATTTTAAACGGAACTTTACATTCATTGTTCACTTTTTTATTTAACTTGCCTCAAATGTAGATGAAATGATCTGTGGCTCAAATTTAGACTTTACAGTCGTTATGCTTTAAAGAACTAGTTCTTAAAATATGGAATGCACTACATGTACAGTCTGATTCCCATTAGGATGGGATGGTAAATACAACTTATATACAGTGTATTCCCACTTGATCTCAGTTGTATGCATGACTTTAGCTCAACACAATCTATGTTGAGTACAGTATAAGCAATACATTCTCTTCTTTTCTCAACCACTACCAAAAAATAATTTTGCATTGTATTCTTCTACAGCTATCTCTCATACATTAGGCACATCAGTCCATATAACAATTAATATAATAATCATTATAATGAAAATGTTTTTGGATCACAAGGTGTTTATTCGGTTTTTCTGGAGAATATTGACAGACTGACCATCCATAGCTTGCCTCAGTCGCTGGTTTAGCTCCTCCACTTTGTTCTGTAAGAGACAGAGCCAGAGTGACTCCAGGTTATAGCCTCGTACAAGGGTCACTTTCAAACCCCTCTGGCCCCTACTTTTTACACGCAACTGCAAAAAGATTGGAGATTGATAACAATCTCTTGCCAGACATCTTGATGGGAATCACAAACACAGAGGGCAGATTAGCAGGAGCAGCGTGCTGCAGGGCTGGGCCTCACACACAGGCAGGTCGAATGTGAAATATTTGTTTCTCTGGGAGTAAAATTTCATGATTGGGTTTGAGAATTGAATGAGACGGGAAGGGGAACAGGACTCCGGCTCTGCAGCAGACAGCAAAGAAGCAACAGGGCTCATTTCAGTTTCAGTGACAAAAACTGAAAGGAGGACAAAACACAGCAGTATTTTGAACATGTCAGGCAGGCAACACAATCACAACCACAACATGCAGGTCAGTCTGGGTCTTAGTGATACTGTGTTTGATGAAAATGGGAAAGTTACAAGTAAAGAAAATATTTGCAAAATCTCTACTATAGGGGTTTACCTGAATCTATTTCTAAACAACTTTATTGCATTGTTAGTTATATTTGATAAGAAAAACATTTTTTTCTTGAACCGTCTTGTCCAAAACCTGGTTTACAGGCCATTATTGGACACATTCTAAAATATTTAACTTACTTTTTTGTGTGTTTGCTGAAATGTTGAGATTTTCTAACTTATTCTACAAGCTTCATGTATTTCTGCAGCAAATGTCTGATATTTGCTATATTAAAAAATTACTTTTTTGAGGCTGAATTTTAACCTGTCAGTTTTAAATTTTCAATCTGGCTCCACTTAAAAAATAACTGTGCACCAAACCAGTGGACCACACATTATCTACACGATACAGAACTGTATACAGTGAATGTGGACGTGTTGAAACTACTTGTGGTATTTTTAGGGTGATTGAGGGTGAGAAAAAATGCCTCTTGGTTTAGGATGTGGTCATATTTAGACATAGTAAGTAACCTGTGGTCTGGGTGAGGAAAAGATGCCACCGCCACCACAACCATCCCACCTACTCCTCCTCCTCCTCCTCTCCCTCCTTCTAAGAATGGAAGACTTAGACTTAAGTGTTTATTCTTCTTATCTTCCTCAACACAAATACCAACCAAAAAACCCATGTTTTGATTAATATTGATTGATAAAGTCTAAATATGGGGAAAATTCAACACGATGCATAGGACTCTGTTTGTTTCTCCTTTGTCATTGTTATCAAATGACTAAAGGCCAAGATGACCGTGTTTACACAACTAGGTCATTCTGCTTTGGTGCAACCAACCAATCATGGTGAAGGAAAACTGCACAGTTGCACTGATTCAAACAGATGTCCATGCATCATCATTTTAGGTGTTGTTCTTGTGGCTTGTTTGTAAACATACCTTAGGGTGATGCAATCAGAAAAAGCACAGTGTTTCTATTAATGTAGTGTTTTAAATTGTAAATATTCTTAGACAACAGCAACGGAACAGTATAATATATATTGAGTAGAATGATATTAATTAATTTTACAATAATGATCAAAATATTTTTAACAATATATTTTAGTTGTTGTTTGCACTGGATTAACTGTATTAGTAATTGAGTATAGTGAAGTTGTTTAATTATTTAGAACAGGCCTGGGCAAATATTTTGGCTCGTGGGCACTAGCACTAAAATTTGAGTCACGGGTCTAGTCTGGATCATAAGGACTGAGTATTTCCATGAACTAAGATAAATAATGAGTAAGGTATAGAAAAAAGGCAAATAGTTTAAGCCTATGTAGACTATTTATATTTTTGGACAAGTCTAGCGGGCCGGATTATAACGCCAAACGGGTGGCATCCGGCCCCCGGGCCTTAGTTTACCCAGGTCTGATCTAGAATTACATGATTATATTATTCATTAATTTGCACCAAAATGTAAGTAAAGTAAACCAGCATTTATGTTTAGGGTTTTCACAAAGCTGCTGATCCTTGTTTAATTAATTAATAGTGACTATATTGAAAAAAACATCAACAAAAAGGAATTTAAATTATAAGATCAAATTTTCACTATTTCTGCTTGGGCAGTTCAACACTGAATTTGGTGAAATTAAAACCAACTAAATGTTGTTTTTGGAAAAGACTGTTTCATCAAGATTTGTCAAAGTTGTATCATCACGAACACCGACCTTGTCGTCACAGCTGCAGCCCAGATCATCTGATCCCACAGATGGCAGGTCTGATGTGATTGGTTTGGAGACTTCTTCTGGCATGGTTGGTTTGAAGACTGGAGTCCTCAGCAGGTGGTTCAGGCTGCCGTGGGTTCCATTGTTGGGGACTGGCTTGAGACCCAGCAGATCTGACGGTGAGAGCAGTCAGCTCAGTATCACACAGTAAGTATATCTTTGTGATTGTTGTCTTTTCAGTGACTGTCTCACCACACATGACGTTATAAAGCTCTATGTTTTCAAAGGCTGGGACTTTGGTCTTGTATCTAAAATTTGGTCCGTATCCCAGGAAGATGGTCTGCAGACATGACAAAAATGAAACATTCAGGACATATATTTAAGCACATTATCTTTGGCAGCATAAATAACAAAAAAGAAAAGGATTAAGTTTCGTGTTGCTCCTGAAGAACTAAGAACATTTCTTGAAATCCTAGATGACTGCATGTTTCCAAACTTCTTTATGACCTTGGGTCTTACATCTATTAATTGTGAATGTAGATTTCCAACATTAGATGTCCTTTAAGCTTGGCTAGCGTTGTGATTCCTGCAGTTGCAATTAAAAGACTTGCTGAATGTAACTCATGTATTAATGCAGGAATATTATGTAGTAAAGTTCTGTACATCGCTGTACAATAACGATAATAATAATAATAATAATAATAATAATAATAATAAAAGGTTAAAACGATTTTGTAGGACTTTATTAAAAAGGCAAATTAATTTAAAGCTTCTGTGGCCATAAAAATTACTCGCCAGGCTACATTTGTCCTGCAGGCCTTAGCTTTGACACATGCGTGTTAGGACAGCTGATTTCTACAGTACCAGTTTAAGGACATACACCAATTTCTAACATTGCTGGAGCTGACCTGCATGCTGTTGATCTTATTATCATATCCATGGTCTCCAGCGAAGCCACAATGCCTCTTGCCTTCAGGAACCTTCCTGGGAAAACGGAAATTTATTTGAAATCAATATTTGGTACAAACTGATACTTTTATGTCATACAGATGTTACATCGGCAGCGTGTATTTGTCCAGAGTTACAGTTTCTCCTTGTAAGAAAGTTTCATGTTTGTGTGGCCCTTAAAATGTTTTCATCTTTCTTCCAAGGTCAGTAGAAGGACGAAGAACCAATCACACAACTGGTCCCACAGTCCTTCAACTGAAAACCAGACACTTAGTGTCCACTACTATAAGGTGTACACTGAAACGTGTGTTTGTCCCAGATGAAGCCACAAGCATGTGGAAAATAAAGATGATTGGCTGAAGGGGTGAGGAGACAGACGGAGTGTTTCATTGGATCTGGACTTTTGGCCTGGGGATTTACTATGCAGACATTGGCTGGTGTCTGTGTGTGTGTGTCGGAGAGTGTGTCTCAGTCCTGCAGTGGTCATCTGTGTGTCTGAGCTCAACTCAAGGATCTCATTCATTTTACAGCCTTGTTTGTTTGTTTGTTTGTTTGTGTGTGAGGCCAAAGGTACGTCAGCATCACCAAAAGCATCTCAGCCTCTGTACAGGAAGGATGTATTAACGCAGTAGCAGCAGCAGTGGTGGCAGCAGCAGCCATGCACTGTTTGTTTTCCCAGCTGACCTCATGCTTTTATTCTGTCACTGAGTCTCTGCAGTCAAACCTGTGGCTGTTTCCCATCAGGCAGTCGTCAGCTGACTTCTAGTGAACTGCTAACATCCCGGCAGCAAAAACACACGCGGTGAGTGAAAGTCAGGCAGACCAGTGCCTCTTTGAAAGCCTGTCAGAGCCGCTGCATGTGTTAACGATGCATCAACAGCAGCCCCCGCCCAGCCCCCTCGGCCCGCCTCCCTGTCAGTATGAAAATGTGGTTTTAAGTAATTCAAGACGTCCAACTGATGGGTGGACTCAAAATTCCACATCTGACTCCTCAGTTCAGTCTTCATCAGATCTAAATCTGAGGAAAGGCACTGAGACTCTAACACCTAGCTGAGCTGTAAGGATTCAGATACAGAATTCGGGCTCAGCTCGGCTCAGCTGAGCCCTGTCAGACTGAATTCTGAAATAACACTATTCACTGGATTTTAGACAATACTTTAACTTTAACCCATTTCAACGCATCTGAGTTGCTCCCCTTGTGGTTAAAGCATTGGGTTCAGCCAGTGGAAGATAGCTGGATTCAATTCCAACAGTAACAGTTTGCAGAGCAAATGTGTTGCCCACTGTTTCTCAAATATAATGAATATACAGCTTTCTCTTGTTGAAAGAGGGAAGGAAAAAACCTCCTTGTTATTGTGGCATTAGGATATATAACACAAAATAGAACCTTTATATTTAACCCATCACCACAGTGGGCAGCTTTGAGTGCCCGGGAAGCTGTGAGTGGTGACTATACCATGTTCAGTGGAATTCAGTGGTAACCTGGCAGCTGGTGGATTCAAACCTGGAACCCTCAAGTACCGAGTCTGCTCCCTTAACCACTTGGGCATCGCTGCCCCTTTTTTTGCTGGCCCCACCACTGCTTATCACATGAATTTTCTATAAACTAGTATATAGTGCTGTGATATATTGTGTGGTAGATTAAAGAGAGGTCTAATGTTACAAAACCTGTAAGTTTATTGAAATATAAGTAAAATATTTTGAGAAAAGGCCCATTCAGGGCCTGCATAGCTTAGCTGACAGAGCATCAGACTAACCTGAGGACCCATTGTTCAAGTCCTGGTTCAGGTTTGTGTGGGACCAGTGTATAGTCTGAATCTAAGTTTATAGCTACTTTAACAGCTGCTCTGAATCCAGCTCTGAAGTCTTGCAATTACTTGGTTACACCTTATTATTTAATTATATATGTATGTAGGTTTTGGTTTGTCAGCCCGTCCTTTTTGAGGAAATTAAAATGACATAGGTTAAAATCCATCACATACATATAAAGTATATCTTCAATTTTCTTTTTTAGGCTGTTTTAGTATGATTAATAATAATTCCCTCCACTTTATCTAAAGTTTTTTTAAAAATGGATTCATCTGTTTTTGGTCCATGGCGAAAAATAGATTCTCAGTGAATGTGACACATACAGCTCCTGTAACCTACAATATGCAAATCCTCCGAAATTGGGGGATCCACATTGGATGGTGCAACATATGGCGAAGTGAAAGACTGAGTCTTTGTTCGACATATGGTATGCCGTTCCCACTGAACTTCTCATGTCACTGTTTGTACTGTATCCTCATATGACACCTCTGAACCTGCAGGAGTGACTTCTATGGTGCAGTTTGTCCTTCGCACTCAATGCTGTGTATATGTATAATGTATATATTTACACTTCCTGCTGCCGGTCTGAAACCTTACCTGGCCACATGCCACTTCCTCTCCACCAGCAGATGAATCTCCTCAATGCGTCGATTGTAAGCGTAGTGCAGTCTTTTAGGAAGGTGCTGCTTCAGGTAGGGTTTAAAATGTTGATCAGCTTTTTTACACTGAAAGAAAAACTTGACGTTAACAATCATCTTCATGCAACACTAGACATATTTATACCTTGTGTAGTTATCTCTGGCTTTAGTAGAAGTGTTACACTCACTGTTAGATTTGCAACAACAGCCTTGGGGTCATCTGAAAGTAAGGGGCAGAACACAAAACAGCTTCAACCTGCAGTAATTTAACATTATACATCAGCTGACCAGACTCAGACATTAGGTATGTTGCCATCCCCAACAAATATATTAGGAAAGTTGCATTCTATCAGTCTGATATGATATTGCATTGCATTGCTTAGTGACTACTACAGTGGTTGCTAAGCAGAACAGAGGAATTCATAGTCATAGTGCTATACTTTGAAGATAGCTCTGTCTACATTTGCTGGGGTTACACCATAAATTGGATTGTCTATCGTTAATTGTCTTTAATATTGTGTTGATTTTTGGCCTTTTTTTCGCTCCCAAGTCGAACTCTGCTATTTCTATGTCCTAGGTCAGGGCTGTAAAACTCAATTTCAAAATGTATGTGCTATAACAAATAGCAAAAAAAATATTATTTATACAGTACATTTTATTTATAAATTCTGACAGTATGCAAGGTCTACATACTAGTGGGCACATTCTATCTAAATCTAGCTAGACAAAAATAATTACACTGTGGGCCAGATTTGGCCCCGAGACCAGAGTTTGACACCTGTGTCCTAGATTTTCAGGTTACTGCTGTTTTACTAAAGGTAAGTACAAATGGTACTTATGTACTGTCTTAAGAAAATTGGGTTATATTGTGCTGGAAAAATGGAAATCCAATAACAGTCAAGGGAATGTATATATTTAACAGTAAATACTAAATAATAGCAACTAAATAAGAGTTTTTGCATAATAGTTTAGATTTCTTTGACACAAACCTGTTGTCTTTATCTTTGAAATGAGTAGAAATCAAGGCATTGTGGGTAAAAACAATTCTACAAGGCTTTGACAAATCAACAATTAATGCTCCTCTTACATTTGGGGTTGTTGGGGTATCTGGACCGTATCCTGCCCAGCGACCCAGGGACGAGGATGATGTCATCGACATTGGTCATGTAATTACTCAGAAACTCGGTGCGTTCACAGCCGGCTTCTTCCATACCTGAAGACGAACAAAAGACCGATTCAACAACATTTGAATGATTTTTTATTCGTGTCTATCATTTCTGTACCTATCCCCATAAAAACACTCTGGAGTGACAGTTGATGCTTAAGGCTTTTACGTCACTACACTGACCTCAGTTCAGTTTGACTGACAGCTTGAGCCTCCTGACAAACAGCAGGCAATATTAAAAGATTTGATTCAGCATGTTTCCTTGGAAAAAATTACAATATTTCTGGGAAAACGTACATTTACACATTCTGTTCTGTGTAAGAAGTGCTTGTCTGGTACATTTTTTTATCAAACGGTCTCATATCTGTCATATCAATTTCTCCGACCTGACATAGTTCTACAGGATCTCAGGCCAAATTCTCGCCCGGGCTGAATTTGATGGCGTGAAACACAGCTAGAACTTCGAAAAATGTTTGCCAAGCAGCTCACCACAGTTTGACACCAAAAGTCCGAAAAATTAGTAACAGATGCTTGGGTGTTTTGAGGACACTGGATTTACAAAGACAATATTACAAGTGTGATCCCAGTTCTGGTGCTTTGACTTTATTCTTTAATTTTTTTCCCATTTTCTAAAGCAAGAACTTCATATGTTGTCCTGTATGACCTGGATATTTATGTCTATTGGTTTTAACATAAGAAAAGTACTAAAGTTTGATTTTAACACACAGTAATATGTGAGGAGTTAAGGTTAAAGGACAATTGGAAAAAAATATATTTAGGTGTGTAGGTGTCATACCATGATCCCCCACTAGGATAATGTTGACACAGCGGTGAAGTCTCATCTGTTTGAGTCCGTCCATCAGCTGGCCAACAATTTTGTCAATAAACCTCAGTGGAGCATTCAGCTGTAAAACACATGAGGGGAGTTACAATCTATGATGTGTATCTGAATTTTAGGTATGGACAAGACATTAATCAAACTATCTGTGTATAATTTATAAGAATTACAGGGAGGAACATAGACTCCAGAACATGCTCTTCTCCATGAACATGTTCTAATTGATACAACAACTTTTTAACTATATCAATATCTTCAATACTTCTTTAGCCCATAACTCACAACAGATGAAGAAGAGAACATCATTCACTATCAGGAACAGAGCAGAGGGAGAGTTATATATATTCAAAGTTAGTCAGAAATGTTATGGTGAATTTAAGCCAAGAAATAAAATGTAAATGCACCACCAACAAAGGAAAATTATGTATTGTCTTAAAGATTATTCAAATAGAAATATTTTTAAGCATGGTAAGTAGAAGCTTTAGCTATACCATTTATTGTTTAAAAGCCATTGGTAATAATTCACATGTGCAAATGTGGCCAAAAAATATCCTGAGGACAGTTGTTAGTAGAAGTTTCTTTGAAAATTATTTGAAATCCCCCTCTGAACATTTACAAGAATAAAAAACATCTTTTCTTCATTATTTGAAAAAAAAAAAAAAAGTTCCTACCTCTGTGCTCATTGGTCCTATTTTGTGTCCATATGTGTCTGGTTGCTCTGAGTGCATGGCGTAAACATAAGGCCTGAAACAGAACAAAGTTGTGTTTGTAGGCTGTAATGACACCAATGGCCCAGTGGGACCGAACCAGAGTGGAGTGACCTGGAGCAACTTTGATTCAGGAAAGCAAAGAGTGGGATTGTTAAAGCACCCAACAATGCTTTATCGACCTCCCCAGCAATGACATTAACCCTCCCTGTTTTACCCTTCCTCACAGAATTACAGTCATGGAAAAAAATGATTAGACCACTCTGCTATTTTCTACAATTCCTTGTTCATCTCAATGACTAAAAGCACTGTATTTGTCAGCACAATGTTATTGCTAGTGATGTAGGAACGGAAGTGATTTTTGTCACTGTCAATAAAACCATGCAAAATGGACAGAAATCAGCTCTGAAATTAAACTTAATTATGAGCCTTTTTTTGTTGTTATTATATTTGTCCAGATTAATGTAGATTAAGTGGAAGCAGACTTTTAAATGGACAAGAAGTTAAAGAAAGAGTGGACTAATCATTTTTCCCATGACTGTATATGACAGTAGAGTTGGAGAATGTTATGGAGTAGTGGACAGACAAGGGACATGTTGACAGACACTGCATGAGCAAATCAGAGTGAGGAACATAAGGGCATGAGTTAGTGCTGTGTTCAATGTCCTCTAGGTGTGGGTGTCAAACCGATGTGGCTGCAAACAGCAACACACTTTTTTTTATCTGTTTATTCTCCACTGCACATGGGCAAAATAAAAAGCAAAGCAGCAGCAGCAGGCAAATGGGAATTTACCTTTCTCCTTCAGGGAGGTGCAGCCACTGCAGCATGGTCAGGATCCTCCTTTCCAGTGGAATACCACTGCAACAGAAGACACACACAGAGGGAAAGAGAGAGAGTGGAATAAAAACAAAAAAACATAGCTGTTAACTGTGAACAAGCGTAAACACAAACTCACAGAGTTCTACTGTAAAAACCCTCCACCTCTATTAAACTCTTGACTGTCCCTTTACCAGTGAGAGAGCCTTATAAAGACGGAGGGCTGTAGAGTGAAACACATTTACGGTCTGTGACTGTGACAAGAGCCTGAGAGTCAAAGACCGACTGTTTACACTGCCTGTGTAGTGATGAGGCCACCAACCATGCAGCTGGCTGTCATACAGCCCACAGCTGTCAGCCATCAAGACCTGGACCCCTGCTTTGAACGGGGTCTGAGGCAGTGGCACAGAGGAATATGGGGCAGGGGGCTGGGTTGATCTATGACAGCCCCTGACGACAGCATTCTACCTACTTCCTACCTCCTCCATTTTGTTTTAAACATGTCAGTCTGCCCCAGTGGAATTTTTTTTTTTTAGAACAGCCAAAAATCTAGGTTCACTCCGGGCAGTGAGGTAGGCACAGGGAGAAACCAAACCCTTGCCCTTTAATAAAACCACTGAAAGAGAACTCAACTGAGTTGTTTTCCCTACCACCACCATTACCCTAACTTCAGCTTTGATTTTGGTGGGACGACTGTCTAAGGCAGGCCTGGGCAAACTAAGGCCCGGGGGCCGGATGCAGCCCATTTGGTGTTTTAATCCGGCCCGCTCGACTTGTCCGAATTATACTTTTAATTTATATTACTGTTATCCTTCTGCCATTCCCCTGCAAAACCAGTATTTTCCCAATGGACATTCTCAAAGAGGCTAAAACATTGCCTTTTTTTCAATACTTTACTCATCATGTATCGTAGTTCAGGCAAATACTCAGTCTTTCTGATCCTGACCTGGCCCATGACTCAAATTTTATTACCACATGTGGCCCGCGAGACAAAATAATTGCCCAGGCCTTGTCTAAGGGTTGATTCTGAAATTCTGGTTATTGCAATTTACAATTCAACAATTTCAATTACTACAGTTCACAAATGGCATTGACTAGGGGGTGTCAAACAAATATTTTTATCTTATTAATTTTCCAGTGGGCTCACAACCTGCAGAGGGCTCGAAGTATAGTGCTGTGTGATTTGGGTGGCATATATGGAAACTGCTGCCCCTGCAACCCGGTAATGGAAAGAGGATGAAGATGAAGGAACAAATAATAACTTGAAAAACATTAAAAAACAACAAAAAAGATCTCAGGCAAAGAGGGCAGTAGGGAGTAAAAAACTGCATGCAGCCCCTGGTAAAACCCCTATATTAGTATTGTGTTTAATTTTCGGTTTTTCAGTTGTTTCATTTCATAAAAAAAAACTGTATCATCAATCCAACACAAAACTAAAGTAATTACAAATGGCAACTTGGCTTTTAGGAACACTAAAAGAAATCCAAAATATGTGGCAATCAATAACAGTTATTTTTTAAACCAAGCAGAAAGATTTTGTTACCCTTTTTTCCATTTAGCAGTAAAGGCTGGCAGAACCATTGGAATCAATAGTAATAATAATAATAATAATAACAAACTACTACAGTGTATTCTAATATAATGCCATCATGTGACTAATCATGAAAAATCATTCTGGCACCACATATAAGTAAAATAAGTACTTCAAAAGAAACTATTTTCCATTATGTTTTTAAGAACTCACTTCAGATGAACTTAACAAATTATTTGGACAATCCAATAGTTGATGATTTCAACATCTCTTTGTCTCATACTCTCCTCTCCTTCTCTGCTTCTGCTTAGTAAAATAAAGACCTCCCACAAAGCCCAGCTTTCACCATTGTAACAACCCCTGCTCCCCATTACTGTGCCAATACCCAAAGTGGTGCTAAAACAGTGAACTATGTAATGTGTTGTATAAGGAGCCTTTCCTCGCCGCACACAAATGTCAGCCACAGACTTACAGTCTCTGCTTGGCTGTCAAACACAAAGAAACCAACACACACACACACACCAGCCACTCTCTCTTTTTCTCTCTCCATACTCTGTTTATTTCTCACACACCTCTGTCAATGCCAAGTGCAAGAAAAGCACTGCAAACCGCACGCTGCCTGTGCAGGAGTGGCATGACTCTGACCCCCCGCTCACAGAGGATTCCTGCACAGCATAAACTGCCCCATTTGCACAAATTGCTGTAAAAACAGCTCCAAAAAGCCATCCCTGCTGAGATCGGCCCATTGCGCATCAGAGCCTTCTCTGTGCCCAGAATGGTGGGTTTCTTTGTAGGTGCAGGTTTGAAGGGGGCAGTGCAGTGATCGCAGCGAGCAGGGTGAACATGACAGGACATGTTTTCGGATGACACCCCCCCACAGGCCACAGATGTTTAAGTACTTTTAAATAAGTGCAACTGTTGACACCTGGCAATAGCTCTTCTGTTTTCACCACTGTCCCAAAAGAAATGATCACGATACAGCTGGAACTGACTAGGAAAACTGTTTTTTAACTATTGCAAAAACCTTTCAATATTAAAGCCAAAAACCCAAATAAAACTTTCCGTAGTTCATCTATTCATCCTTTTCTGACCATTTGTGTTTCCAGCTCTGGTGGTAGCAGTCTCAACCACCCAAATCACACTGCACTGTACCATGAACCTTTCCTCAGGAGGAGAACCCACTGGATTACCAATTACCCTAACTGGGGTTTGATGTAGCCTCTGGAGTTCCACACTAATGCAAAGATAATTCACCCTTCCTTCTACCACCCAACCCACAACCCTGTCAAATAAATTACTATAATGAGCATGATAGCATGTATATTTTTAGTAAAACAAACTACTGTATGAGTTGCTGCCACCTAGTGACTCTATGCTATCAATCAAGCATCCTAGCAGTGGAACACTTGTCAGATGTCATGGCTCCCCAAGCATCTTACAAATTATCATCAACACTTTGCCCTATAATGCAGTTTTCCTTCTGGTTGTGTTTACTTCTTCTCTGTGGAGAGCAATGTGTTTTGTGGAGAACCGTGGCTACTGTAGTCAGAATGATGCTTTACTATACTGTGTTACAACAGCACAGGATCCCAAAATGTCACCAGTTATATTAATAGACATGATTACCAAGCAGATTTCAAACTTAAAGTTAAAATCACCACTGGACAGCTAAATAACAGCAACCTGACCAACATGGCTACTGATGACTAAACCGAGCATGCTTGACACCAAAATTGTCCAACTCTTGAGTTTGATAGATTTGTAAAAGAGGCGGCAACTGAAAAAGTGAGTGTATTGTTTTGTATTTATGTCTTACATCTAAAAGGTGTATTATCATCAACACTTTGCCCTATAATGCAGTTTTCCTTCTGGTTGTGTTTACTTCTTCTCTGTGGAGAGCAATGTGTTTTGTGGAGAACCGTGGCTACTGTAGTCAGAATGATGCTTTACTATACTGTGTTACAACAGCACAGGATCCCAAAATGTCACCAGTTATATTAATAGACATGATTACCAAGCAGATTTCAAACTTAAAGTTAAAATCACCACTGGACAGCTAAATAACAGCAACCTGACCAACATGGCTACTGATGACTAAACCCAGCATGCTTGACACCAAAATTGTCCAACTCTTGAGTTTGATAGATTTGTAAAAGAGGCGGCAACTGAAAAAGTGAGTGTATTGTTTTGTATTTTATGTCTTACATCTAAAAGGCGTTGAGAGTTATTGGAGAGTGGGAAAAAGTACGTATATCTGACTATTTTGTGTTGCTTTGTGCATCTTATATTATTGTAAGCCTTATGTTTGACCAAAGACCAATAAAAAAAACTGTTCATTGACAGTCTCCCTTATAATTTGGTGAGCCCTATGGTCTGAAAATTATAGTAATGCAGGAGAGGAGTTGTCCAAGTAAAGTAAGTGTTAATCCAAGTAAATGTGTTACTTACACTGGCCAGAAAAAGGTTGCAGCCTTCACTCGCTGCTTTACTGCTGTGATCCAGATCTAGAAAAAATATTAAACAAAATGTAGGGATTATATTGTAAGGTTGATAATATTTCATTGACTCTCTGTATGAGGATTGGTTCATTGCTGTCTCCAAATAATTCTCCATTAAGAGAAATGTCTCTACGTCTATATTCTACAGAATTTCCACTGCCAGTTTCCCTACACATATATATTTTAATCTGCTAAATCAGACAAGCAGACAAAAAGTATCCTTTGTATTTGGTAACCCCCATAATATCCTGTACAACCCACAAATGGATCCCAAACCACTCTGTATGAATTACTGCCTGCTGCAGTATCCTGCTGCGGTTCTGTGGTCGGAGACCATAGTCTTTTATTCCAAGTAATACAAATCTACATGGTTCAAGCTTTTTAAAGTATATACAGTTAAGATTCAACAGCTTTAGCAATAAATTAAATATCGCAAATGAAAAACAACACTTTCATTTCTTCCACAGAAAGAACTTGAAGAAAATGCAGCGCAGACAGATCTGTGTTGGGCATTTATACTGTCAGAATGTCACAATATGAGTGTGTTATTCTCTTCTCCAATGCATAAATAAGCAGTTTGATGATATAATAATATCATATATAATATATTAGAATAAATACAGCTATTTAAAAGCAGAATAAAGATTATCAAGCAATTCTGCTGTTTTCTAACTATGGACTTAAGAGAAATTATTTTCTATTGTCTCATTGCTACATCTATGACCCATTTCTATAAGTCTAATCCAGAAAATTCAACATTGCTCTGCAAGGCCACATGTTGACATCTCATTCTTTTAACTATACACTAGTGAAGGCATAGGCAAATTATTGCCCAGTTACAGACTGTCTTTTCGATTCGGCAATACTAACAGTTCCCCAAGAGATGGCAAAACTGAAATCATTTCAGTCTATATGCAACAGTTTTACACCTATCGAAGTTTCTCCTGACCTGGCAACTCCAGAGAACTTTAGTACCCCTTCTGTCCTACAAGTTAAAATGCTTGCTCACACCTGCATTTAGATGGAATTAGCATCTCAACAATTAGTATATCATTGACCTCCAGCGCCGAAATATAATTATTCAAGTTTCAATCTATTCTAAATTAACTAACTAAATGTGCAATTCTGGGCCCACTTAGTTGAACACAATGCTGTTATAATTGCAGGAATTGAATAACATTAGCATCTGAGACTATTATAACACAGCAAAGTTGTTAAAATCACTGGTCTATATTATATACAGTAGAAGGACATTTATTTAATGTGTTCCTTTAATTGATCCCTTGTCTATAAACCACAAAGAGCAGAACAGGGTTAGAATGAACAGAACTCACCGGCTGACCTCCCCACCAGCGATGATTGAGTTTCTCTTGTCCTCTCAGGGTGAATGTGGCGTCAAACACTGGGTCGTACATCGAGTTGCCAACAATACCATGAGACTCTGGATACAGACCCTGAAATGTGATCGTTAAAAGTGATTCTTATCTTCTGCATCATTTGAAGTGAACCAATTACATTAATATATATGTTTTGCTGCTGTTACACCAACACAATGTAAATCTCCTTTTTATCATTGATTTTGTAAAGAGAGAATTTCCCTCTCTGTGTCTAACCGTTGCCAGTGAATAGAGGTTGGGAAAGGTTTTGGATGGATAGACCGGTCTCATGTACGGAGAGTGAGTTCCACATGTTCCTTAAAAAAAAAAAGAAGAAAGAAAAGATGACGCTTGTTCAAAACATGTTCCATTTTTTTACCTGGCCATATATGCCATTTTATTCACCCGTAAAGCAGTAGAAATAGCTACATTTGTGCAGATAAACATAAAAGCCTACTGAGTTTATCAATGTGAGGGATGACAGTGCTGCCCCTCTTCACGTATGATGCTCTGAATCCATCCACAGAGAGAATGATAAGTGGGGGACGTGCAAACCTGATGAACAATGGAAAAATAAAAAGTAATTAAAAACATGTGGAGAAAAAAATCCAGTTGTTCTACGCAACAGATTTGCAGATTACAGCAGGTTCATTAAAATACATTTGCCACTGTAGTTGACTTAACATACCCTGCCGGGCACTCTGGGGCTTTGACCTCCTCACATTCATCCTGCAGCCATGCCGAATCTCCTGACAAAAAAAAAAAAAAAAGAAAAAAAAAAAAAAAAAAAAAAATTATAGTCAGCATCGCAACAACAACAGCAGCTGATTGGTCATGAGCCATAGTTTGCCCACTTCTGCATTAGAACTTCTTTCTTCTTCTTTTTTTCCTTTCAGCTTGTCTCACTTTTCGTGACTCGTGTTGGAGTTGCCAACACGAGTCAACAATTTCCATCTCTCCCGTCCTCTGTATCCTCAACTCTAACTCCAACTACTCCCATGTCCTCTCTCACCGCATCCATCCATCTCCGACCTGGCCTTCCTCTTTGTGTTCTACTTGGTAGCTCCATCTCTAGCAGGACTAAAGTGTGAATATGTTCTCCTATATGCCATTGATATGACTAACCTTTACACAGTGACCTGTAGTTTGTACAACAGTCTCCTCTGGTCAGACAGTCGTCGGAGCAGTGACAGGCATGCTGCTCATTTCTGGTCTCCCCGCAGCGATCTTTACGACACTCATATCCCCCCTCTGTGTTTGTGAGAAAAAAACAAAAGCCAGAGGGTAATTAAGTTCAATGTCTGAAAAACATCTTTCAATCGGAAAAAAAGAGGGAACACAAATTAAAACCACCAGAAATTGGTGACTGAGCTGAAATGAAAGCTGATCTGTAAATGAAACAGGGCTCAGGCTGCAGATTACGTGGCTGTGCACGCAGCACAGCATGGGAGCAACAAATCATGTGGATGTTAACAGCAGAAGACGGCTGTAGCTCATTGGTGGATTTGACACCATCGGGGTGAAGGCCCAAGAACAACGTTAAAAAGAGGTATATCATCATTTTCCTTACATGCAAAAGGATTCAGTGGCGGGACTGTGTTGAGCCAGAGACCACCTGGCTGAGGATGAGAACATAAATTCAGACCACCAATACTACAAGTACAGTAGCTGAGGGGAAATGCTGACCAAGCCACAGAGAGACTGCAGCACTTCAGCAGAGAGGAACGGACCAACCAGAGGATGAAGCCTGGACAAAACCTTAGATCAATCCTGTCTTATGTAAAGTAACAAAAAAGAAATAGCTTAATCCATTAATCCAAATTATGAATGTCACTTTAGAAATATTTTTTAGAGACATTTATTCAATCACAACAAAAGTTCCAAGATGCAATAAACAAATCTAACTAAAAATACCAAAAGAAAACTGACAAAAAGCGTAAAAAAAAAAAAAAGCCTGTTGCACATTTTGACTAAAAAGGGCATTTTAGTCTGGCATGTCGAACTTTTTCAAGTTATGCTTCTACAGTACTTGTTTAATGCATTTTAACATTTATGCATTTTTTACATTTTATAGTCTATTGTCTTGTCATTTATATTAGTTTACAAAAATTCTCCATCTATTGGCTCATGTCCTGGCTCCGTGTCACATCTTAGGACTAATTGCGGCTGCGTAACAAGTTAAAATTTTTGCTCTAACTTGTACTAGACAATAATGACAAACATGGTGAGTAATGTGCAAAAGCTTGAAAAATTGCTAAATCAACTTTTATTTAGTAATGTCATGCTCTAGAGCAATGGTCTCAGCCTTCCAAGGCTCCCAGACTGTTAAGGGCCCTTATAAAACAACTAGAATATCATATCAACATAAACACTTTGTTAAGTCTTCTTTTATAAATAGCAGTGCCTCACTAATGTTGTTTCCCCCAATATCTATAATAACCAAACAAGAACTACCACTAAAATAAGTTGGACACTAGAAGAGACACCCTCTTTTTCAGTAACTCATATAGGTAATGCCAATGGGCCAGATGAAAATGTGTGTTTTTGTCTGGCGACCATGTTCAACTGGGTCCAAAAATACAGGGGACAACAAAAAAAACAAGAAGAAAGAAACGATTGGGTGTGTTCCATTTGACGTACCCGTCCTGAGGCAGAGCTGATCAAAGTCAGAGCAGCAGCTGTTATAGGTTTTACACAGGTTGTCACAACGACAGTTGGGTGGTTCCAACTCCACCAGCTCAAAACATCTGTTCCTGCAGGAGCCCGAGGTTGGTATGTACACAGGACGAGCTGAGGAAACACAGAGGGCGACTTCATTTGAGGACACATGCAATTTGTTCAGCGGTGCATCTTAGATCTGACAGCGAAGGAGCTGACATCTGGAGATTTCTGACCATAGCTGTAATTTCTTACCACCAATCATAAAAGCTGATCATTATTGATTTTCTGACACGCTATGCAATTCCAGATGAAATTCTCCTGGTCACCAGAAACCGTTCTTTATTTATTTTCCCCCCAACATTTTTTTACCATATTCAATTTCACTCCCCTTCATGCTACATAATCTGTAACGTGAATGCGTGTTAGTGGGTATGAAAGAGTGAATGGAATGTAAAAGAGCTAGTCAAGCACTTTGGTTCCCTCATCAAGACCAGAGCAGCCCTGTGTAAATAAACAGTTTTTATCATTTGCTGTTGGTTTGATTTTCTTTCACCAGTGTTAGTCATTTTTTACCGCAAAAATTAGCCTGGGTTTGTGATAAATCACTGTACTACATCTCTGCTGCCATTCCTGCACTAACAGTCAACACATGTAAACACTTATTATATTTCATCTGGACTGTGTCATAATGAAGCATGTCCTCACATTCTATTTGGTTTATGACACAAATGGTGCTGAACCTGGAACCATGGAAATCATAAAGTGATGAATCGTCTCATCGTTCTCCTTGTGTTCAAGAAAAACACTTGTAAAGCTCATATACGTACAGTGGAGCAAGTCCTTTGGCTCCGACTCCAATAGCCAATGTGTGTTTTTTTTTCATTGCATTAGATTTTTACAACTGAAGAACATTTTTGTCATTTTGGTCACATTGAAAACATCAAAAGTGATCTCCTTAAAACATTATCAAAAGATTGTTTATTGTTTGTTCTTTTCAGCATCTTGTTCTTTGTCATGTTCTTGCCAACATCTACGTGTGGCAGGAAAATGGGGATTGCATAAAGCAGTGGTGTCCAACCAATGGGCCTGGGACCGGTACTGGTCCGTGGGTGAATTGGTGCAGGAACGCAGAGAAATAATGTTTCCTTTTGCTCCCATCTGGCTATTACTTATATTTGATCCATACCCATATCAACAAAAGAACTTAACAATAGAAATGCTAGGATTTCTTCATCAATAATACAACTATATTTGATTAGGAAATATTCTCTCAGTGAAGACAACAATAAACTCAAAATGAGGCAGAGTCA
Source organism: Paraplagusia blochii (assembly GCA_016785265.1). Classification (NCBI taxonomy): domain Eukaryota; kingdom Metazoa; phylum Chordata; class Actinopteri; order Pleuronectiformes; family Cynoglossidae; genus Paraplagusia; species Paraplagusia blochii. Next base: position 97,762 of record JAFBJS010016971.1, on the reverse strand, counting down.
TTGATATAAGATTCTAATCTTGTATACCGGTCTATGTAGTAGCAGAAAGTTATAGGCTGTGTGCACTTGAGAAATCCTTGTTGCTCCCTCACACAGTTAGTTTGGGTAAGAAGATTTTATGGAAAAAATATTTCAGAACACCGGAAATTTAATTTTATTAAGGGGTATTTATCTGCCACACCTTAACGATCCGTGTAAATAGTATAAGACAATTAACCAGTCTTTGGTGGAAAAAGGTTGGGGATCACCCGTCTAAAGTATTCAATAAGATAAACAAAGATAAACAAACAAAAAGAAAGTAAGTTGGCAGATATGAAATAAAGCAAAGGATCATCCCTGATGATGTAAATGTGCTTAAACACAAGGCCCAGGGGCCAACTGCAGCACTCAAGTCATCTTGGATGGCTCGGGGGAGCTAAAAAAAACATTTTATAATTGAAATGCATCAGAGTTTCTTAACCTGAATAATTAACAATTGGCAGCTGGCCTGTCCAATAACAGCTAAGTCACAGGTGTTGGCATTCACAATCCGCACATTACCAACATGTGGGTCCATTACAACCTTTAAGCATGGCCTCTATAGCGCCCTCTTTAAAAATGCAATACTATGTCACTTCCTTGCTTCAAAAAACCTTTTATTTAACTATCATCTATAATGTAGTCAATAGAAGTAATTCCAAGAGTTCAGTCAATTAAGTCAATCGGTACCTCAACAGCAGATTCATATTATTTCGCTGATTTTTGACCAGCTGTTCGTGACCCATTCAGAACTGGTTGTGGACCAGTTGAATCACTGACTTAGATTATTTCTGTTTAATTCATAATCTGGTTCTAAATAAACTTTTATTTAGAAAGACGATTGCTGCATCTAAATAGTAGTACTCACAATTTAAACATGTTTATGGATGCAATGGTACTACCTTTTTAACAAGTCTGCTTCGACTGCTAACACAAAAATACATGGCCAATAAATTGCAACCCTCAATTGAGCAAAGTGACCAAGAAACGTCATTGGCAACTCTCCTTGAGGAGAGTAAGAGCCAGAAAGAAAGAAAGCTGCATTCAACAGATGTAGTTTCAGTCCTGTTTGAAATATTGATTTATGGAAACACATTGTTTCTAGGCACCAAGCTGCACGTCATAATACACGGCTATTTATTTAGTTCTATTTATTTGTCGCACCTTAAAGTCCGATGTGAAACATTTGACAAACTAGAGGTCCTTGAGGCTTTAGGCTGTAGTTCAGTTTCGCAAGAAAACCAAAGGCAAACTCATGTATTCTGTTAAAAATGCTCTCAAGAAGACCATCAGACTTTTCTGATTTATACACTTTTAAAGTATTGTGACTGATTTATGTCCTACAGAGAAGCATAAACCCCTTCTCCGAGAAAAAGGCAGCAGAAAATCTTTGTAAAATAGAACGTGCCGCGGCAGACACAGAATATGTGAGCAGAAATGAGTCCCAATGCTCTCCTAATGTTGACTCATGGTAGAGCAACACAAACATGCTCTCTCTCTGCAGGAAAAGGCACACAGGCAGTGTCCAGTCGGATCCAGGCAGGGTCACAGTGATCCACTGTCCACACAGTCTCGGCTCGCTCATTTCTAATGCACTGGCAGACACTTCATATAGAAAATAACCACGTAAATAAAAACAGCAGGAGAAATTCCTCTGCTGCTGAAGAAGCATATGTCTCTCTCACGTTGGTCATGTTTGGAGGACAACATGTGTTTGATGACAGAGGGACAGAAAATAATGGCAGCTCAGCATGGGATTAATATGTTGCAGCTGTTTCTGAGTATTGAGTCTAAAAATTAAAGACAAACATTTATCAACATTTAACATTTGAAAGATTTCAGCATTTTTCTTGAGGTTTGATACTGAGATATTTAAGCAGATGTTAACCATGATTCCAATGGGAGTGGATTTATTTTTAATTAGACAAATCTGAATGCAACTAGTGGTTGTATAGTAACAGGGGATTTACCGTAATAGCAAACAGGGGTTTGGAGTTAGCCAACAACAAATGAAAAGAGAGGGTGGGACACAGGGAGAAACATCAGAAGACAACAGATGAAGATGAGACTGATCCATTTGTGTTAGGATCATTTAAAATGTTGGTTGCAGAGTAAATTTTGTGAATTGCCACACAATTTTTAAGTTTTCAGTTTAGCTCTTCTGATTGGATTCCTAACGTCTTCATACAATCAGTTAGATGTAATTTCAGGCGTTTGCCAAATCCCATCCTAACCCACCACAGACAATAGACAATCAGACCTTGTTATTTTGCTGTTAGCAAGCAAGCAGAGAGCATACTCTCTCTACTCTCTGTCTCTGTACTCTCGAACTACTACTTATTGTACCCAGTAGCATTCACTAAAAGATTCAGAGCTGATCTTTCAACATCGTGTAAGACTGAACAAGAAAAAACTTGTTAGTATTACTTGACTTGATTAGACTATTTTGTGATCTTTTGTGATCCAGATGGCCACTGAAGTCATATTTCTGCAGGACTAACATGCTTACAGATTTTCAATCGACATCGATATTTTACAGCAAAATTGAAATCAGTGTTGGGCATTCACAACCAAGTGAAATACTTGTGTAGTGCCTGTACTAAAGTACCAGTGTGTTTCTTTTTTCCCTGCACATCTGCAGCTGTTGAGTCTCAGGTTTGCTGTGATTTAATGGTCCAAATACTTTAAGCACAACTCCTAAAATATGCCAGATATCCTGAGTTTAAGTGAACAACATAGATAAACTTTGGTAGCGAGAGGTACAAACCAGATGGTGATGGTTTGGACAGTGGTTATTTTGGTAGAAGAATGATCCTAGAGATGGAGCTACCAGGTAGGATACAAAGAGGAAGGCCAAAATGGAAATTTATGGATGCAGTGAGGGGGGACATGGAGATAGTTGGAGGAGAAGATACAGAGGACAGGGTGAGATGGACCTGCTGCGGCAACCTCTACAAAAGGGGCAAGCCAAAATAGTAATAAGAGAGAGAGAGAGAGAGAGAGAAAGCACAAGCACCGGGTATGTATTGTGGAATGCAAATTGCAAAAAATGAAAAAAAAAAAAAGATTCAGACATGTGAACACTGCAATATTGTAGAAGCAATCTGAGCTTGTGTGTGTACATGTATGTATACATACATATAGAATTATATAAGTAGTATAAATACTACAGGTGTGACGATTCACTCACATAACGATCCGATTCATATCTCAATTCACAGGCTACGATACGATTCAGGAACGATTCATAAAAAATATTAAAGGATCGATCAAGTTCAATCTGATTCGGGTCAGTTAAATCCAAACCGATCCAAAATGATTAATTTGCACACACCTAATATATATACATGTATAAAGTGTATATTAGAGGTGTGACAGTTCAGTCACATAACGATCCATTTCATATCTGGATTCACAGGCTACGATCCAATTCAGTAACGATTCATAAAAAAATATTAAACGATCAATCCAGTTCGATCCCATTCGGTTCAGTTTGATCCAAACCAATCCAAAACGATTAATTTGCACAGCCCTAATAAATACCCTACACTGACATGCAACTCGTTATTTTCGGTTTTAGAGATCCTGTTAAAAATAAACTTTTAAAATAAAAGTTTTATAAATGTATCAGGAAAAAAATGTTTTGAACAATGTAAACCAAGTTTTCAAGGAAGCCCGGTTATTTTTTTGGGAGAATAAAGTCATGAACTTACAGTCTGTTTTGGATGATGATCCATTCTCTCCTGAGCGTCTGGGTCTATCAAAAGCAAATCCCAAACACACACCAGAGCCAAAGAGGACTGACAACGTCCACACAACCTGGAAAAACAACACAAAAAGCAAAGTGACACACACACACGCACACACACACACATATATATTATATTATATTTTATTTTTTGTAAAAACAGACTAAAAATAAACGACTTAAATGTAAACAGGTGCTGGCATCTCATCATATCCCTTTAAAGGCTGCTTTTTGAATCCACGCACAAACACCATGTTGTCATTGGCTGCAGTCAAAACGCCTGACATTCAACTACACATTTAACGGCTGTTAAACGGCTGTGCTGCCAACACAGTCAGGGTGAAATGGATTTATCGCTGAAACATTAGAAGCTCAGATGTTGGCACATGAACAAAGCTCATATTCATGAAAGGTGAAGCTCCTGCTGACTGCTCCTCCACACAATAGGGGAAACAGGACCACCCGCATAACAATATCCCGACCCGGCATGTGACGGATGGATTGAAAATGACTAACGGAGGTGACATTGTTCTGCAAATGTTTTACAGCAAGGTAGGCAACTTAGATAAGTCAATAAGCAACTACTCTGAGAGGGAAAAGGACTGAGACACTTTGAACGTGCCGCTAGAATCCACTCGAACGGCGCATCCATACGGCTAAATTACGCACGGGCTTTTCGCATGGAGGCTGGAGAAAAAACTGCATCGTACTCTTACCGTACCAGTTTCTGGAGGAACATGTTCCTGAGTCTTCTGTCTGTGATTGTAGTCTCGTGCTGAAGCTGTTAGGGTCTGGAAGTTGGAGAGGGAAAGGGAGAGAGCGACAGAGTGAAGGAGGAGGAGGAGGAAGGGGTGATGCTCACTGAGGAAGTGCACCAGAGACCACCAGAGAGGAGGGCCGTTGGGGAGAACATGGGGGGTTGTTCTTATGTGGAGTGGCCCCGGAGGAGGGTTTAAAATCAGGATGTGAGAATAAGTGCGAGAAAAAGGAGGGGAGAAATGAAACAGACATGACTTTAGATGAGTAATCTCCTAATTCATAGCAGGCCTGGGATTTCAGGAATTAAGGATTGAGAGGTTAATTTAGGATATGGAAAAACATAACATGTCAAAATTACATCTCCAACACCCAGATATACAATTAATAACAGATTTAGCAGCAGTATAGATGTGTTTCAGCCATGTGATGTGAGTTGGCAAAAAAAAAAAGTCAAAGAATAACAACATTCATTACTGGCCAAAAATTTAGTCAACTGGTGAAGTCACACAATCCTAGAGTTCCCTGAGATTATTCCTGATCCGAAGACTGGGAGGACAAGGTGTAAACAAAGTTAATAATTTTTTATTGACTTTCCATGTGTAAAAATTACTTCGTAGAAAAAATATTAGCACAATGGATCTACCTAAATCAAATCTGCACAACATTGACAGAAGCAAAGGCTGCAGATTCAGAACTTTGTAGATAGGTACAAAACCAGACTTAATATATAATGTGAGAAAAGATAAAAGTGATAACGAAGATGAAGGCAAGATATATATATAAAAGTTTGATCCTATCAAAAAACAGTTTCTACTCCAACTGGCATTTTTTATACTTCAGAAAGCCAACCTAATCAGAGCCAGGGTAACAGAGCCAGAGAAAATTCAGCTAAACTGACCAACGAGGGTGGATTTGATATTATCCAAACATCCAAGAACACAAAACATCTTTAATCAATTATGACAAATTGAAAACAAGAAACAAAGAAAAAAGAAAAGTGAGCTGTTCAGAACAGAAAAACAAAATCCTGATTGAAGACACAGGGGACATGTCCAATTGTGTCCAATCCAGCCAGGATGGGAACCAACTCCACTAACTTCCTGGCTTCCTCTCAGTAGCCACTCACTGAATGCTGGGATTGAGATGTGGGAATGAGGTGCACCAGAGTGGTCACTCGGCTGTGGGGCTGTTGAGGCGGGTCGAATGAGGTGGAGGGAGACTTTATTTGACCGTCTGTGGAAAAAAGTGTGTGGTTGTCGGCCAGGGGCAGCAATAAAACACAAGACACGATTTCTGTTACTTCTCACTGGTAATGTTAATGACAACAGGATTGTTTATGTAGATCACCACGTTCCTTCAATTCTAAAAAGTCTTTCTGTGCAAACAACTTTGACAGAGGTCACTCCTGATCACTTGTGGTTGGCCAGGAAAATTGGTTATTGAATAGGATCTCAATTAAAACTAATCTTATAATCATTTAAATTAGTAGCAGAGGGCACTTTTACGTGCAGGTTGAACTTCTGGACCTTTTTGTCATCTCTTCCTAATATTTGAACTTATGTTCTTGACCACGGCTTCTGTTGTTCTAGTGTGAAGAACGCCTTCATCCTCTGGTTTAAAATACAGTTGCAAATGACTCCAGAAGATTCTGTGCATTCTTGAATTCTTTGCAGATTGGTGTGTACAATGGTGTTTTGACTCCACTCCTCACATCATCCTCGTCAGATATTCATGTCTTTCGTCGTCTTTGCTCAGAACACTAGCAGGCTGCCAAATAGCCAGTAACCCCGTGGTGTGCTCCAAGTTGGCTGTAGTTGTTACCAATGCTGCAGCTTCCTAGCATCAACCATAGTGTTCCACAAGCACAACATGATCTGGGGTTGAATGTCACACTTTCGTTACGTAGATGAGAATTGAATATGAATCGTCTTTCAGTTATCCAGAGGTATCATTGTATTGTTTTAAAAACCATTTTTCATACAAATAAAGTTTCACTCAAATCATTCATCTTATCCATGTTGTCCAGAAGAGACCACCAGCTTGAGAACTGAAGTAGACTCATCCTTGTAAATGCTGACTGTTCAGTCAGACAGTGACGGTGAATGCAGGGATCTGCCACTGGCGGGGCTGTTGCTGTAGGCGTGTGAGTTGTCTCTCTCTCGTTCCTTGTCTTTGCTCTCATGTTTGTGCTTATGCTTGTGTTTGTGCTTGTGCTTTTTCTTCTTCTTCTTGTGTTCGTGGTGGTGGTGATGATGGTGATGGCCATGCTCGCCAGCATGTTTGGAGGATGATGAAATGGTCTCTTTGGAGAATGATGGCACAGGTGTGGCAGGCATGGAGAGAATGGCCTGTTCCACTGACAGTGGTTCTTTTCCTGGAAAGCAGAAGTACGTGAGTGTCCAGTTCTATTCAACATCAAAATGGCTTTCTTTCTGTTTGACATAATTGCTGTGTGATCTCAATCATAATCACTGCATCTATCACACAGACCTATTAGTCAAATATATAACATAACAAGTAAAAACTTTCTATGAAAACAGCATTAGGGATGTTTTACAGCACAATACAAAGGCTGTGAGGAAAAGCTTATGGTTTGTTATCTGCTTTTTGCTCCCGTTGCTTTACACAAGTGTCTATGTTGTGTCGATTTCACCTGGGCCAGTGACACAGAGGTTGTGTTCAACTTTCCATAAATGTACTTCCTCACATGTGTATGTATATGAATAGTTGTTTGTGTGAGTATTTACCTGGTGTGGATGGTCTTTCTAACAAGTTGAGGTGTTGGTGAATGAAAGCCTGGCTGTCATGGACCGTCTCCATGTCAATATCTTCCTCTTCCATGTTGTTAAACTACAACAGAACATGAAAATGTTTAACATGTCTAAATGGTCACTACAGCTCTACATGAGGTTAAGTGGGTGGTAATTTACCCTGATCTTATAGCGCCCTCCTCTAACATCCTCATCCTGTTGCTGCAGGACTTGTCCCGGCTCTGGTGGGGACCCCAGAGGGGTCTCAGCCTTTCTCTTCAAACTTTGAAGTGGCTGACCAACTCCACAAACACCCAGTGAAACAGGATCTGGTTCTTCTTCCACCTGAAAACAGGTAGACAGAATGTACAATAGGCACCAGGCCAACTGATCTGCACAGAAAGGCTATCAGATTGATGTAGGTTTGCTGAAAAATGTTCTTGTTGACATAATTTCTTAGTACTGGTTCAATGAGATGCAAATTTGTAAACACATCATATTATTAGCTCAGAAAATAAATGTGATAAGATAACTTTTTCCTAGGATTATTAAGTCACCACTGACCTCACTTTGCCTTTTGGTGATTATCTAATTTAACAGTCTTTCACCAGGGACCGGATGTTAAGTTGTGGCAGATAAATAAACCTTATTAAAAGTAACTTTCCATTGTTCTGAAATATTAAAGTACCTAGAATTAGCTGTGCATGCGCACAAAGTTTTCCCAAGTGCATCCAGATAATAACTCTCTCCTATCAGACCAGTATACAACGTTAGAATCTTGCCCGGCCCAGTGTTTGGGGACCACTGGCCTCGCATCAAGTTTGGTATTAAAGTAGACAAAATATAAACTTATAATACTTACGGCAGCATAGCTCATTCCAACACCATGAATACCTATACTGGCAGGTGTATCAATGGCCACGCTCATTATTCCCAACTCAGGCTTGATTGTTGGATTGAGCACAGCTTTTTTCTCCTTCAGGTTGAGCACTAGGCCCAGTTCAGGCAGCGGTAGACATGAGGGACGAGTGAGACCAAACAGTGTGTAGTAGAGGTTAACTGCATCACAGCGGAGCCGCCAGTCATGTGAAGTGCCTGAGAAGATGGGGAATCAGAAAACAATGTGTTTTGAGTGTTGTAGTGAACTATGATTGGGATAGTTCAGACCAAGCATGCTGATAAAGATTTTTTTTGGTGAATTGGTTTATCTAATTCAGAGTAAAGTTTCACAAAAAGTCACAATCATTACTTTTTTTCCCTGCGATTTAAGTGTTGCTTTGTCTGTTTTTCTTACTTTAACTCAACTAACGATTCTTTCAAAATAAACCACCCAAGAGAGTAGGATGACAATGAACAGCAACAGGAAAACAACATACTGGCTGAGTTGTGTGAGTTTTTCAGTAATTATGCCTTCAGAATTTTTGCCCTTATTTGAAAGTTTTTCAAAGTAACTGATAAAAATATTAAATAAAATGTTGCGACTTAAAGAAAAATATGAAATATCAATAAGACCCATGCCAAAGAAAAAGGATAATAAAAAAATGTTATGGAAAAAAACAAAGAAGGGAATGAATAAGTTGAGATGGCAGTTAAAGAAAATACTGTAGGAGAATGAAACCTTCCCTGACGTAACCACTACACACTTTAAATCAAGCATTTCATTTCAAATTCCCAGAGATACAATAACAGCACAACTAAATTCAAGATAATTAGGTCTCAGTGGCACAAGTGCGACCAGAAGCATCATTAAACGGGTCATTTGAGTAGCAGTGTGGGCCGACTTGGACAGTTTCAGCAACATCATATTTTGCTGTAACTGAAGGCCAGACGCCTGACATGGGGGGTGGACTGTGGTTTTGGAAGGAAGACTGACATAATTTACTCCAACAGGGGCATATAGTACTTGGAGTTGGTGTTCTTTCAGCTCTGACCTTCATCCTATAAGACAGTGAGGGTTTTAACACGTGGGAGGCCTGTGGGTTATTAAGGGGTGAAGAACAAAAAAGCTGCAAATTTCCATAACAGTATTCAAGGTCTCTACGCTGTGGTCACTGTTTGTTTAAACAGACAGCAGAGTCAGGCTGTCCACTGTCTGACCAACAAACAGTAAGTCCACTGTGAAATCACGGTCAGGCCTTGTTTTGTCCACAATCCATCCAAGCTTGTAAGTCAATAAGTTAATAACATGTTATAAAGAGAGAAAGTGGTGGTTTGAGGAACACAACTGTGTGAATGTATACTGTGCTTAACATATATTTGGTTTTGGAGGTTGTGTGTATTTTAATTGGCAGATTAAACCCAGCTCACAGGCTGAAAGACATGTTGGACCCCCAGGAAGAGAACAAAATAATGAAACCTGAACACACAATAGTAGATCAGACCATGTGTGCACGTGGTGGAGGCACCGCAGCACAAACGTAAAAGATACTAGAGGACAAGAAAGGGTAGGAAATATTTAATTAGAACCATTTATCAAAACAATGAGTCAGGAATATAATTGAGTTGTAACCTACTGCAAATACCAGATACCACCACAAAACTGTATCATAAGCACTTATTGTTTCTATTCAGTAGAAAAAAAGAGAAAAAAGAATATATATATATATATATGTACCCTCTCTATCGCCACCTCTCTCTGTTCTCCTCTCCCCTGCCTTCTTCATCTCCTCCTACCTACCACACCCTCCACCTCACCTCACCTTACACCCTCTGAACCAGACTACCTGTGAAGAGACAATCTATGCTGCTATATTTCACCCAGTGCACTATTTATCACTTTCCCCCAATATTGTCCTGTCCAGGTGGTCAGTACTTGAACTATGACTGTGTTTCCAGTCTGCTCTATGTACCATGTACGTATATGCATATTACATTTGTATATATCCCTATAATTATTTATATTCTTATTTCTACTCTGTTTTTTTTCTCTTAACAAAATGTGTGTAAAAAGAAATTTGACTCTATGAGCCTGCACAAGATTTCCAATGTCCATGGACTGTGGCCTACACACACGGCAAATAAAAACCTTGAACCTCGACCTTTACACTCTAGGTAATGACTAATAATCCACCGTGTTGAAGGACATATTGTCAGGAATAAAGGGAGGTGAAACTGGATGCAAATCTTAATTGTGAGGAGGGAGGGTCAGTATCATCCTATTAGATGTCTCTTACTATTATTAGTTAAATATCTCTCAATAATACCTTGAGCCAAATAAAGTAGTTTTAGGATGGTTCGTGGTGTCAATGTTGGTATAGGTGGGTCAGAATAAGGTAAAAAACTGACCTCTGTAAGCTTTGAACTCTGAAATATTCTGATCACACATTTACAGACTGTACGTAAATTCTGGGCAGAGCAGATCTGGTCCCTTCTGGTCAAAGGTAAACAGAGACAGTGATACTGGGACAGGATTTTTTTTTTCTTTAGGAAAATGCTTCTTTGGTGTCCCAAAAATAAAAAATAAATAAATTAAAGTAAAGCAGGTGATCTTTGTTTTTGGTGCTCACATTGCACTGACAAAGAGTCTGAACAAAAACATATGCTCAGATCAGATATCAAGAATCTAGCTCTTAAAACATCCTAAAGCTTTCGATGGATTATGGCTAGGTTTTAAGAGTAGAATTTCGGTTTAAGGGGGTAAAAGAGGCCTTTAAGGTTTAGTTTAGTTTTGGTCACGGCTAAGGTGGGCTGTCAAAAAATAAATCATGGGCTTGAGTGTGCTCACAGTGTGTGTGTTTGTGTGTGGTCACCTGAGTTCATGAGCTTCCATAGTTGGTCCACCAGTGCTTCATTACACAGCCCAGACTCAGATGTCTTTGTGAAAGGTGGATTTCTACTGAGCATGCCCAGGATCCCATGTCTGGTTGTGTGATAAAATAAAATCAGTCAGACAAAACATAAGAAATGTAAAGAAAAATGTTTTAAACTATTTACACTTCATCCACTGCATACAATCTATTTCTAGCACTACTGTTGGTCCGGGTGGAGTTGCAACTGAAACAGTGCAATATTTTCCTTCATCTTAAACAACAAATGTTTGTCAGTAATTTGAACAATGGCAAAGAGAAAGCCAATGCAATCTTCACTGAACTCACTGTAAGTCATATAACGTGAATTAGAAAGCTTAAAAGTGTGAGCTAAGTCTTTTGGCCTATACAGCTCCACATCCATCTACATTCACCAGTGAAAATTAGCATGTAAAAATAAGATATTGTTTGGTCTTAGTGGTGAGTGACGGAGTTCAGACACAAATGGTTGGAAACACACTGAGCTCCAACTATAATAAAAGTTACAGATGCAAAAATATTCAGCTGCAGATTCTAGTCTTCTCCAGCTCTGAGTTTCTGCTTCTGTCATTGAAATAACAAACATCAGCAGTTCATTACATCAGCTGCTGCTCATTACATCTGATTCTTGTTGGTCTTTGCATCATGGTACAGCCTTACCATTGCTTATCGAAAGCATTTTGCCATAAGAGAAAAAAACAGAGGACAGATAAAAATAAAACAAATGAGACAAAACATCAACGCTACTCCTAATGCAAATTATATTTATTTTGATGTTGTGCAGAAGAGCTTTAAAACATCTAAACTTCTGTGAGCCACATCATGAGGTGGCCTAGAGCCAAATGATCTGAGCAGAGGACCTCCTCACGCTGGAGATCTGGGTCATGAGTGTGTTAAGTACCATAGTAATGCTGAAAAGTATTAGTCAATCTTTCTGTTGTAGCTCTGTTATATTAATAATAATCACAGATTTTATTTAAAAGCAACTTTCAGGACACTATTTTAATGGACTAAGGGACTTCATGTCATCAATTACAAATGGGAAAACAATTAAGGAAAGGAAAGGAAAATTAAGAGCTTAATTTAAAAGGGTTCTGGTTATCATACTGCAGATTATTCGCACATAAACTGCCATTAAAGTAATGATAGGAATGTCAGCGGTATGAGTAATTAAAATGAAAACAGTTTTCGAGTATTGCAGCATGATAAAAAACTCAAAAATAATAATAATAATCGAGTGAGATTTCTGAGTGTTCAGAAAGCTTATGTGAAAATACTTTATGTAAAGGGAATGAGCTGACAAGTGCAGTGATAAACTGCAGTGAAATACAAGGGTAGATAGCTTGAAAGTTATTTGTTTATAATGAGTACAGAAGTGGGTTAGTTAAAAAGTATGGAAACTGTTTGCTGACCTGACATAATGGGACGGGTCGTCCTGGACCATGACAAGGAGCCACTGGAGTTCTACAGCGCTTCTCTCAACTGTTGGATGACATGTTGGAGTTACATCAAATAGAGTACATAATAGAAATATAGAAATAGAAACACTCTAAGTAGGTCTAAAGATCAAACTTTAATAACAGACTATGATTCCGGGTAAAAGTTTTGTAAACCTTTAGTCCTTTACCAGCCTAAATGAATGTGCATATACATAGAAAAAAAAAACATGGGTTGACAAACTTCTCATCAGAGAATTGCGTTTCTTGCAACTGTGTTGGGCATACAAAGACAGCCCTACACTTAAGGTGGTACCCATAGGCACTAGTGAAGGTCATACCTCTTGTGTAGTCTACCAAAGCCTCCAGAGCAGCCACACGAACATCTACAAAATGTCCATACTCTGCGTAGGACTTGAACAGTGAGGGGTCACTGGGAATGTGACCGTTTTTCTGCAGCTGACGAATTGCCTTGAGACAACTACAGGGACAACAAAGGAAGAATAAACAGTTGAAAATTTTCAAGTATAAAAAGTTTTTTTTTAATCATATTACAAGAACAAATGCCCTGCATGCACCACATATGAGTGACAAACAAAGCCTTATTGTTTACTGAAAATTAGATAAAGAGCTACAAGTAATGGCAATGTATTAGATGTCAATGCTTAGTGCAGTCTTACTGTTATTCCCCTCCTCATGACTCCCCTGATATTCAGCCTTTACCAGAGTTGTTTCAGAGTCGTTGAGTCAGCGTTTGAAGGATGTAATTTTGTGGTACCGTAAATGTTTATAGCATCATACACACATATTCAGGCCACCATGGTTGCCATTAATGGAGATGGTTGCAATAATTCAACTGCATGGTAATCACAGCAACATTTGACTAGACTTGTAATGAAGTAACTTGTTTTACCCTGGCCAAACGCTGGTCAAATTCAACATAACAGTATCCTCTATACCTGACAGTGATGATGTTCCTAAAACTGGGAAGCAGTTTTTCCATGTTAAGGAATCGAGTGATCTCCTCCAAGATGAGACGCACGTCAGGGTTCAAGTTATCCACTGTTCGGACTTCATTGTTGATGCTGATTGCAGGGGTCAGAGAGTTGGTGAGCGCTTCTATTAGGTCAGCACGGTAGTAGTTATCAGAAAACTAAAGGTGGAAAGGAAAAGAAAATGTTTTGTTTTTATTTCACCAAAAAAAAAAAAAAAAAGATTAAAAAAAATATATCCCCACTTTGTTTTTCCTGTTGTCATTATATTTGATTAGGTCCAGCACAAAGTTAAGGACATCCTTGGGACAGAGGTTCTGGACGTCTCGGAGTAAGGCCATGGCCACAGGCATAGTCTAACACATGAGACAGACAAGGCATTAAACATAATTTCTTCAGGAACAGTCAAGGGACTAATATGTTTTTTTGTTGCAAAAAGTAAAATAGTGGACCTTTGTAAAATACAATTTAAATAAAAATTGGCTCACACCGTGTATATCTAAATGTGCATCTGGTTCTTCCTCATTTGTCTTTTGCAATTTTGACTATTATGATTCAATCCTTTGCGCATGATGATCTCCCAGTACTTGATGCATTGAGCACTACTCTTTGACCACAATGGTCTAAGATCGGCATGGGCAAACTAAGGCCCGTGGGCCAGATGCGGCCCATTGAGCTTTTTAATGCGGCCCACCAACCTTTGATGATTATTCATAATTATTCACCAAATTATTTATATTATCATATACTTCTGCCTACTTCTTGCAACAATGTGTTTCCCCAGTAAATTGCATCAAAAAGGATATTAGAAATGTAGGATTTTAGGTTTTATACATGACTTTTGCATGCAATTTATCTTAGTTTAAATGATTGTTCCATCTTTTTGCTATGTCCTTGGCCCCTGTGTCCAATTTTAAGACCAGTTGCAGCCTGCAAGTCAAAAAGTTTGCCCTTGCCTGGTCTAAGACAATAACAGGACCTTGTGTGAAGATAAACCAACCACGAATGTCTTTGTTTGCTTTACCTTTTGTAGAAAATAGCTTTGAAAGTTGATGAAATTGTTGGTCTTGATGATGTTGGGGCAGCTCTTACAACAGAACATTCTGGTGAACAGTGACTTCATAGCTGGGGGGCCCTGCCACGTGCTCACCATAGCATTAGCAATCTGGAAAACAAAGATTGTTATTGCTGTATTTCTTATAAAACTCTGCATGGAACTGAGAACAGTTATGATATATCAATATATACTATTGACTCTGAAATCCGTTATTTATTGATGTTTAAATGTTGAATGTTATAGTCACAAAAGCTGACGTTTTTCTAAATTCTGGTCTCATTCTGACTAAAAGACTACAATATCAAATAAACTTCTGTGGTCACATGAACTGGCGCAGGAAGTTTGTACAGGTATATGATGAGAACTAGCGCCCCTTGCCTTTAAGTTCTAACAGGATATTAGCAAAATAATGTTATTGTAGCAACTAAAGGGTTTTGGGATCACTGGCATAGGATATTTTCTTTTCTTTAGAGAAAATAAAGATGGAATGCAGACTGGAATGTTCCAGAAATTATTGTATTTAGATGGAGTCAATGCTTTTTAGTTGTGCGTAGAAATGTGACCATTTAATGCTTTTCTTTTCTTGACAGTCTGCCTGAGGCTGTTTTTAATTACTGATCACATCTTTAATACTAATATAAACAGTCAAGTTAAACTCACCCTAGCCAATCATAATGCACAATCCATCTGGGAGTTAAAGTTAGTTAAAGTGTACTTTGTGGTCAGTTTGGGTTTATTAGTCAGTGCATATATTTGTGTTCGGAGAATGTGTGTGATTGTATATGTGTGTGTAGTTGAAGGACATATGAGAGCAGAACAAAGGTTGGCTTAATGAAAGAAGTGTGGTGCTGCTGTTTCAACCCAAGTTTAGTTATCATGTTGGGAAAATATTTATTCAGGTGGAAGGTAAGAGAAGAAAATCCAAAGGGCTGAGAGTTGAAACCGACCAAATCCAGAGAATTGACAGTTTCCTGTGGTCATAGAGTAGAATGACTCACTCAAACGGTTAAACTGCTGGGTGGCCCAGTGACATGGAATAAATAGAGGTAATTAAAAAACGTGCTATAGTCTGTACAGTACTATTATTCTTTTACATTATTCTCGTTTCATTCCATTCTGACAATCTTTAAGAATGGGCAGAATCATACTCATTTTATTGTTTATGTTTATGTCACACAGTGAAAATAAAGTAAAATGGAATGTTCAGGTGTTAAGCAGAAGGGGAAGGGCTGATAAAATGGTAAGGTACACACTGATGAGCAACTCACCCTGGACAAACAGAAGCAGGCCAACATTCGGACTTTGTAGAAACACTGTTCTTGCTCCAGAATGTCAGTCAGAGCCAGTCTGGAAGCAGGAGTTGGAAACTTCTCCAATGCTGAGATAGCCTCTTCCTGTGGGGATAAGGTTAAAGATATGACTAAATACCAACTTTACCTGTGACTGTAGTGCCATTTAAAAATAAAAGTCACACTGTCAACATTCTGGGTAAATGACCTGAAACACAGCAGTTTTAATGCGATTGAGAATGTGAGACATGTGTTTTGTGTTTTTCAGTTATTCAGTGTTGGAACTGCCCAAAACATTTTTCTAAGAATCTAACCAAGTCTACTGAAACAGTAATACTTGGTTAAATAATAAATACAGAGTTTGTAGCATAATCTGAGTACACCAGTACAATGATGATAAACAAATCGGTGACCTTAATTTAACTTATTGCAGACATAAGCCTCATGAGATTTATGACAATTTTTAGACATTAAAATTGGTAATACATTTGGAGAACACATCAGATAATGTGTGCTAATTTATGCAGAGATTTGTACTCCTATCACTGACTCACCTGTGCTACTACATCCCTCTCATAGCGCAGCTGGTACTGCCACATGAAGTCCGCCTGCTCAAATTCCACCTTCCTCAGTATGGACATGTCTGGGTCAATCCGGATCCATAGTAGGGGAGAGTCTGCGCTGCATAGGTAAAACAGGAAAGCAGGTCACTATTTTTTTTAAAGTGACCAAACAAACTTAAACTTGTATGACAACCATGTACTGGAAGAAAGAAATCAGATCTTACTCCATAGCTGACAGATCCATGTCTACTTCTTCTCCATTCATCAGAGGAATCTTTTTTTTCTTGTTTCTATAGGACAAAAAAATGACATGAGTTTAAGTTCATTAAGAGCCAAACTACAGAACAAATTTATTGCAAGCACATGGTGAACTACCCACCGCCTGCTCTTGGAGTGACAGGGGATGTCGTGTTTCAGGCTGTTCTCTTCAATCTGCAGTGTATGGTTGAAAGATCCATCCAACTCCTGCACAGTCACCTTGATTGGACCCTGCAGAGAATCACAGTCCTTGTTAAGAATTCTGGCATTCTCAGAACTGAGAACAAAAACATTCTTCACAGACTATATTTTAGGACTCACCACATATTTCTGAGTTCCAGATGATGTATAGTCCTGACGGATCTCCAGCTCCAGCACATTCCTCTTTCTGTTGAAGGCAAAACTTCCAAAGAATTTCACCACACCACTTTGGTCTCTAAGAAATCGGGTGTTAAGATAAAATAAGCAGATGACAGGTACGGTGCAGGTAATAATAACAGTGACTTTTTCCATATGTACTATATATGAATTATATACATAAGGGTTGTAAGAATATCAGAAATGTTAAAGCAGTGTTTAATAAACTGGAGCGCCAGCTGCACTTTGGGTTGCACAGACCAAACAATTTTGATTTTCAATCAAATTACAGTAAATTAATCCTCATTTATTTTGGAATTTTCAAGTAAGAGGAAATAGTTACTCGATGAGAAATTGCAATTATAAAGTCATAATTGTAGAGTTTATACCAGGTCAACTCTATAAAGCGAGACCCAGTGTACAGTAGATCAACAATATAACTCCAAATCTCTTATCAAAACATTCTTACAATAAAAACCACACCCTTCGATGTACATAATGTCAAAATAAATTTCACTACAAATGTATAAAAGCCGATTGATTTTTACATGTTTGAGGAAATCAATATTTTGACACAGTTTGGAGGAAGTTCTTGGTTAAAGTTATGACTTCCATCTCCGTGTTGCGTGCAGATTGTTTCAGTGTACAGATTCATCTAATATAAAGGATACACCCATTGTTTGATGACTGGTCCAATGTCTTTGCCAGAGACGTTGGAGATGGATTTCAGGAAAGCGTGAGTAGACACCAGCATCTGGCTCCACATGTGACTCTGATACTTCTGAGACGAGGCAGTACTGGCCAAACTCAAGAGTTTATTAAAAACCTGGACAATGGACAAAAAAAGAACAGTTTTATAAAGGGCAGTGAATCAAATTGGCATTGACAGTTTCAATAAAAGAGTCAGAAAAGATAGTTTTTGGCTTCAACTGACCTGCAGCATGAATTCCATGCTGATTCTGTTCTCTATCAACCTCATCACCAGGTGAGCCTTACATTGGAACATCTTGTAGTATTCCCAGGACAATGTGTGGGGGTGTTTGACAGAGAAGTGGAGATGGGGGGTTGGACTAAAGACAAAAAACCTCAGAGTGATTTCTCAATGAAAAACATTTTAAAAATAAGAAAAGCCTTTATAAATGTATTTATAAAGAGAGACATATTTTATACTTGTCTTTCTCTTTGACTCCACTGAAGATTGGATGTAGTAGAACACCTCCCATCTTGAGCTCGTAGTCGACAATCTTATCTAGCTCCTGTGAACAAATACGTTTTTTTTAAATATGTAGAATTGATGTGTTTCAATATCAATATTAACAACATGATATCAGTGTGATCAAAATAAATGGCTAACAACTAATGTTTTTTTTTTTTAATAGTGGTTTTAGACAAAATTACCTCTTTTATCCAGTGTCGATACTCATTCACTCCAAAGGTTTTCTTCAAATAGAGGCCATAGATGTAGCCAGAAATCCCCTTCAACACCCATTCATCAGCCCTAAAGGTTTGAGCCCACATAGTAAGACATTACATCACCAGACTGGCATTTCATACAAAAACTGAATTGGCAAAATATTAAATTTTTTTTATTCCAAGATCCGTAGTAGTTCAGCTCTGTAGTTTATGAACAGACTTCACGTCACACTGCAACTACTATGGTATGGTATTTATGCAACGGTAAAACCTAAACCTAAATGAGCTTTAACCAAGATAATTACAGAGAAATTTAATACTGGATCGCAGAAGACAGAACTTGATAAAAAAGAAAATCTAATTTATGACCTCCCTAACACTTTTGCCCACATGGTATATGATCTGGTCCTACGAGTGGAAAACCTTGATGAAGCATTTAAGGCCGAACTACAGTTGGCTCCTTACTATGTAACGACTTTTACACTAAGGGTATGACTTGGACAGAACATAGGGTAATAATCAGAACTCTTGTAAATTCACCGCCCAACTTTCATTGGCCTTTTAAAAACTGAGAGGCATACGCTGATTCATCATTTGTGGTTTGTACTTTGAATGAACCCAATCTGCTTCATTAAAGATGAAATTTCTCTCTGGAATTAGTTTGAATAATTACATAAATAATTTGACTCAAAAGATCTGACTTGCTTCAAGACACATATGTAAAAGAAATAATTGACTGTTTTGTTTATTTATCCCGTCTAGACAAGACCAACACAAGACAAACACAAAGAAAGACACATATTTTTTAACACAGCAGTGAATTAAGGTGCCAACTTCAAACACCCAACAAAAACATCCTTTTAGCTTCATGTATTTTGGGGAAAAAAAAACACATTTTCTCCACCCTTCTCTTTTACACATTTGACAGGCTACTCAGTCTGGCTTCAATTACAGCCAGTACAGAGAACCCCCACTGGCTCAACAGTCTTACTAATGGCTTTTAGGTACACACATATTAGAAATCAAGCTACAAATCCTACAGTATACAGCCTTAAAATAATATATATGTATACATAAAATATCTCACCATGTCATTCTGGAAATGAAGCACCCAAAGAACTGTTGAGCTAAAGCCTGGGCCAGACACTGGCGTGTTATTGGAGTCTGGTCAATGATCATGGCACTGTGAAGAAGGTTGGTGCTGAAAAAACAGATAGTACAGTGTACATGATTAATCTAAAATAGAACAAAAAGAACAAAATTAATCATCAAACTCTTCCAAAATTACCTGAAAATGCTCATAGACGCATAAGCGGACACTTGCACGTAAGCTTCGTCTACAAAGACAGTCTTGAAGCAGGAGTAAGGGTAGCGGCAAGTCAAGATCTCCTCATAGAACTCAAAAATCTCATGCAGGTAAGACATTGTGTGTTTGAGCAGTGGCAGAAGTTGGGGTAGACAGAAGTGGGTCACCTGAAAAAAGAAGGCAATATTAGTCATGCATCAACTACTAGAGTTAATTTTTTTAGAATGTTAAATAACTTATTTGATTTTAACTGATTTATTAATTTAAAATAAAAAAAACATTATCTACAAAAACAAGTCAACTCCGGTGGCTACTTATTGATGTTAGCACTGCAACGATACTGCCATCTTGTGTTAAAAAAAAAACTCAGTCAGTCTAGCGAAATCATGTAAAGGCTTGTTGTCTCTCCCCATATTTAAAATTTTTACTCACAATAAACTTATTAAAAACATCTGGACAAGCAAGTTCACAACTTTTGAAAGGCATTGTGATGACTGCATAAGAAAATTGGTATCTTCTTATAAAGAGCAAAATATATTCCTGTTGCTCGCTATTTAACACAAAAAACATAACCTGAAAACACATAAACGTACAACTGTGAGTTTAAGAAAAGAATTTAACAGACTTTTGTAACCTTTTTTGAGCTTATCTGTTTACAATCATAATGAGTGTAAGCAGAATCAATACTTTACACATACAAAGATGTAGATATATAGAAATTGTTTATGGTAATTGGAAAGAAAAGAAAGGAAGTAAAGCCAAATCTTTATTAACCTCCCACCAAGGTAAACAAGGATAGCTATGAGCACCCAGGGACTAGTGTGTGAGGACAGCGCCACCCTCAGGGCACCTGCATCTGGTTCCTTAACCACTAGGCCACCACTTCCCAGAATCAGCAGCTTCCTCTCTACTCTAGGATTGACACATTTCTATCCACAGATGTGTATTCATCTAATCAACCTGACACCAGATAACTCACCTCATGCATGTAGGGGTCCACCAGGATTTCAAAAGGGCCCACAGCCAGGGAAATGTTTGGAGCTGCGGTAGGAATAGGTAGGACATAGTGAAAGGTCTTCTTTCTCATATCATGGGTGTAGATGGTCTCCACTAAATCACCACAGGACACCGCCACCATGGAAGCATCAACTGTGAATTCCAGCTTCCACGTGCAGAGCTCAGAGTAGGAATCAACACAAGGGAACCAGAACCTGACGCAGAAGGGAAATGTATGCACATAAACAGCATTGAACAAAATGTAATCAATAAAAAAAACACTAATTTGTCTTTCTATTTAAATATGTTTATTGTATTATCTGTGCTGTATAATCTGCAGATTACATTTTTGAGATACCTGGTGGAGTTCTGGTACCCAAAGGAAAACAAATGAGCTCCCCTTTCTGCCATGCTGCCCTCTATATCAGGAACAACAAAGTGCAGACCTCCTTTTGGCTGGTCCAGAGAAAATTCTATGTATACTTTCAAAACTTTCAGGTCTGCACAAAAAAAGTAAAAGCATTATTGTCTCAAGAGGATAGATCAAAGTCGTATAACAAACTATGAAATCTACACCTACATTAATTGTAATTTTAAATGTAGTGTTTTTTATTTATGCCCTACCATCTCCTTGTTTCCAGAGTTCAGCAGGAACTTTAATAACCAGTTCCCCATGACCAGCGTCAGGATCTACAGCACTCACAGCTGCTGCGTAAGCACTGGAGAAATAATTGAGATTCCTCCTACAAAGAGACAAATTGGCGAGAAATTATTCATTTTCAAATTTTAAGAAACACATTGAGATTAAAAGAATTATTCTTCACTAAGACATGATATAAACTTATGATATTAATAATTCTCACCGAGAGAAAAAGTAGTTACAGTTAGAGAAAAAGCACTGTCCTACTCACTGCTTAGATTCATGGTGACAAACTTCCAATGTGGGATCGTTGTAAATGAATGGAGCTTCTAGTTCGTTGACTCGGACTCTGTAAATGCGACACTGTTTACTGTTGAGCTTGATCCTGTTCAGGTTTACCACAGTGGGGAAAATGGTCAGCTCAACAAAGCCCTGCATGAGTAAATAAGACAAAAAGAACAATATTTGTGAAACTGTCCCCATGTCATAGACATGACAATTCATAGTCAGTATTAAAACATCCCAACATAGAAAAATCATAAATGTGATTTTCTAAATGTTCAAAAATGACAAATTACACAAACAGTATTCTTAAAAAATATACTGTGCTTAAGCTTGTTTATAAAATCGACTTATATTTGTAAAGTGTTGACCTTCATCAACAAGTACTGTAAACACAGTGCTTGTCACAACAACGAATGCATATGTCCCACTAACAATACATGGTGGATATCCTGCTTATCTATGCCCTTACTTGCAAAACATGCTCATGCGATTCTTGTTAAAACAACACTAAAATTACCAGTTTGACGGTTATTTTAATAACTTAGCTTATTTTAATATCAGTGTACTTACGATGACAGACTTCCTTTGGAAGTTTATGTGATTGATGCACACCACCTGGTGGGTCGTAAAGAAACAAAACAAAAGAACACATTGTTAATAAAGTGAGGACTAAAAATGTCATTGTATAGTACAACCTGGTTGGTACAGGAAGGAAGTGCTCCACGTTAGCAGAAATTTGACAATAAAAAGATGTTTACATAATACAATAATATTTTATGTTATAAAAAAGGCAACAATAATGAAATAAAGAAAAAATGAACTTATAATTTAAAAGGACGAGGACTCTCAAATCCTTTATCTTTCTTTCTGTTCATCTTGAGATACTGCTGTGACTCCAGTTAAAACATGCTTTGAGGTTGCAGTTCCGAGTCCTTTCTGCTCAACAGAGCTGCTGCGAGGACTATTAAGCTCTCATATCCGTATCCAGTGATGAAAACGTGCATCAAAAACAGCGAAATGTGCCGTTTAATAGACAGCAACAGCTATGTTTGTATAACATGTACAGTATCGTTAGCTAGAGGCTCCGTCTCAGCACCGAACATAGCTGCTGTTTGGTGCTGTAAATAACTCTTTGCGGTTCCTTCAGTCCAGGCACAGCGGGTATTCCGTCGTTGTAAATATATCGTAGACGCTCCTCTGTGCTTTGGAGAAAAGAAAATAGAGTCCAGAGTTTGAATATGGCAGTCCCAAGATATCAAACCACACAAACTGAACCTCCGTGTGCAGACCACTGACTGCACGGCGGAAGCGCCCCCTCAGAGTTCCGCCATTTTCCTTTTGGCGTTTAACCTCCCGCGTAAAATGTTAACAACATTTTCAACAATTAGTTGAAATATAAAATATAAATACATAAACCCAAGTTTAAATATCCATATATTTATTAAATATACACTTCTATAAAATAAAATATAACGATATCGTTGCATCGTTCATACGTCACTAGGGGCGGAGCTATTCAGTGTTCCGCTCGTGCACGAGTTTGACTCGAACGTGCGAACAAGTCGCTCATAAAACGCAAAGTAAAAGAAAACCACAATTCATTTTTGGTTCCGGTTGATTGTTTTTAATAAATTTAAGACATTTAAAAAATATATATCTTGAAAATAAATATTGTGACGGCTTGGAATGTTTTTAATTTTATAATCAATTTAAAATGAAATGAAATCAAACATTACAGCTCACAATTTGCTAATTAAATAAATGCAGGGTAAACATGGGAACCGCTGGAGTTTGTGGACAATGTGATGAGGAGGTGACACAGCATGAAGAACACCAGAGTCTTTGTCAGTGAAATCAATTCATCCATTGTACCATGGTGTTTAACACAGGTCATTCTGTACATAAGACTTTCACACACAGTCCTTTTTGACATTTAGTTTAAGAAAAACATGTGGACAGCATGTCCATATTTCAGTCCTAGTTCACCCTTGAACACAAACAACAAAATAATGTAATATTTGACTAACCCCTGTTTCAACAATCAGGGCATCTTGATCTGAACTCTGCTCAGGCAAACTCTAGATGGGGATTATCTAACACTAGGAATGTCCACAATAGGCTGAGTTGAGCACAATGAGTCGATAGTCTAATCTGTAATAAGAACGGCTTGAGTATTTTGGTGGGGGGTTGGAGATTTCTGAAACACAAGCAACAGGACTGTTTTAATTTTCTGCCATGCTGTTTTTGGTTCCCGCTGTGCGAATTCTTGGAGCATGATCAATGGATCAGAGTAATTCTTGTACCTGTCAGCAGGAAAGAAAAACTTAATTTGTCAGCTGTCTTGGCATTGTGTCCTGGAAATATTTGACTGTGCGACCCCGGGGGCCCAGTGGGAGTGTGATTTGAAGGAAGGGTGTATAAATACAAGGCCGGACATGGAGGGTCACAGTCTGTCTGCCTGAGGAGCCTGTCACATCCACACAGCAGAGTTGGAAAAGAAAAAGGTAAGACTGGCCTTTACCTACTGAGTGCAGTCAAATGTTGACACTGGAATTGTTGCATCATCTGATCCAAAGTCATTTCTTCAAGGGCAACTGATTTGTTAAAGTTTCACCTCTTGTCCAAAAACTGAAGAAATCAAATCAGTCCAGTTGCCCTTGTTGTATTTGCTGTGGATAAACGATCTGGATGACAAATTTAACCAACACTTTATATGATGTGACTTATCCAGCTATCTGTACAGTTTGTAGGAATGTTAGATAGTTTCGAGGCACTGTTGGCTTAAAGAACTTGACATGGGTCTGGAGGGTGCCAGGTTCCAATCCGCCAGATGCCAGATGGCCACGAAGGTGCACTGAGCATGGCACCATCACCACAAAGCTGCCCACTGTTCACTCGATGATGGGTTGAAAACAGAAGTCAAATTCTCATCATTTATGTTTTTTTTTTTATTCCCTCCTCAGATGACTTTTCAACTAGTGCTGTCCGTCTTGTTGGTTACTACTACTGTGCAAGCTCTACAATACGCAGAACTGGCACAATACATTGACAGCCATAAAGAAGAATATGTTGAGGTAAAATATTTCATTCATATTTACTCAGTAATTTGCATACATTGAATACACTGACATATACTATACAAATTTAAACAAAGGTTTTAAAGGAGTAACCCAAACTTAATCTAAAATAATTCTCATACTACTCAAAAGTAGAGTAAGGAAGAGAGGGCAATCTGCTGGAGTGATTAGACTAATTAAACCAAAAGTCAGATAAGCCAGCCTTCTGGCTTTCAAAACATCTGTTATTTATCTAATTTGATTTTTAAGAGGTCAATAAAATATGTTATAAAAGTTCTGTGTCTCAGGACAACAGGATGACTGGCCAAAGCATTTCAAGTATACCAAGCTATTATACCTGGTCACCTGGTAAAACTAAAATAGCACAAGTCCCCTAGATCGCATTGAACTATCATCTTTTTTCTCCTCCATTTGGCTTGTGCTGTATTCAGGGGTTACCACAAAGAATCAAAGTTCTCCATATATCCCTGTTTCCTGTATCAGGGGTATTCACTCTTCCACCAATGTATCCAAAGTCCCTCATCTGAACATGTCAAACCATCTCATTCTTGGTTCTCTAGCTCCAGACCTTCCTGTCTGTGTTGTCCCTCTAATCACCTCATTCCTGATCTGACATTGTCTCTCCTAAAGAAGCCTCTTTAACTCCTCCACCTCCAGCTCTGCCATCCTGCCTGTACCTCATTCTTTTCTCTCTTTCTCAGTCTCCTCTGCTCTGAACGGTTAATCCTAAGTATCTCCTAACTCCTGCTCCTTCTACAACTCTGCTCCTTGTAACCTCACAGACTTTCATTGCTCTTCTCTCTAGACCAGTGCTTCTTAACCATGTTGGAGCTACCGAACCCCACCAGTTTCATAAGCGCATTCACCAAACCCTACTTTTGTAGGGTGAGTTGGTCTGTCTTGACCTCCGCGGTGTCTTGACCACCATGGCGAACCCCTGAGACTAACTCACCGAACCCAAGTTAACAACCACTGCTCTAGACCAAACCGCCACCTCTCTAGGTTCTCTTCTAGTTGTCGCCTACTCTCACTGCAGTTCACAATGACATCTGCAAACATCATTGTCTTTGGAAACTCCTGTTGTCATATGTAGAAAAAAAAATGAATTTCAGGATGAAAAAAAGCCAAATTATGTTTTTCTGCCAGCTGATATAATACTTATTGAAGAAATAAAAGATTTTACAAAAACTTGTGGAAGTCACAATTTTCCAAAATCAAAAGGAAATACTCATATATAAACCAGAATCAAGAATCAAGAAGGTTTATCTGTCACATGACATCGCAGGCAATGCCAGTGAAATGAAGGTGCAGTAGCTCACAATTGTGCAAAGTATATAAAAAGTAAGTAAGATAAATATTTTAAAAAAAGTAGGTAAAATGAAATATTAACAAAATATAAACAAAATATATATAATATATATATAATATATAACAATATACAGAGGTTAAAATAAAATAGAGTAAAATAAGATTGAAGCAAGAGCAGCATTGAGAAAGGGAGAGAGCAGCATCGATGAAGATTATTTATATACAGTAAGTGGATCCAATTGTCATGACACTCATAATCATATAAAAACACATAAGTACACACACACATGCGGCAACGTTATATATTAATTTGGATTTTATAGGACACAAAAAAAATGAGGAAAAGCTACGAAGCAGAACAATATTCATTATTTAGTAAGTTCTAATGTTCTAATGTTCTTATTGCTACCGAAAAAATATACCTAGCATAGCATACCCGAACTTAGGCATAGCATACCTAAGTTTGGACACTTGGTGGTGCTGTTGCTTCTCAATAAAATCACTACGCGTGACGACGTATGTTAAACAGAGGGCCTACCCCCACAGAATGAGAGGTTGACTCTGTAATGCATCGTACTAAATCACAAATGCGTTGGCTTATAACCATACATAGATCACACTTTGCAGCAAGAGCTCCAGTCCTCACCAGTAAAAATGTGTTTAACCGTCAAAAAGAAAGAACAGAGCATGAAATACCATCTTGTTGTATGAATATTTTCCTAATAATCATTTTCCCTTTTGTTCCTCTGTGGTTGTGTGGTTCAACACCAGGCTCTGAGAGACTGGGTTGCCATAGAGAGTGACTCTGCCAATGTACTAAAGAGACCAGACCTCCACCGCATGATGGAGGCCACGGCTCAGAAGCTGAGGCTGATGGGAGGCACCGTAGAGCTGGTGGACATTGGAGAGCAAGAGGTCTGTGACACCGTAAAAACTGACTGTCATTATTTTGTCTGATAAATATGGTTCCTTGTACATTATCATACACACAATAATGAGATGGGATCATCAGGAGGGTCACCAGTAGTCATTTAGCTGCTGCTTTTTAAATGAGACGTGACTTGAATCTGCAACAGAGTCAATGCAAAAACCTCTACACGTAAACATTTCAAAGTGGAAAATACCAAATAAAGATTATCTTCTGATTGGTGCATGGAAAACTGAATGTTAGTGGTGCTGCTATTAACACGAATGCTCACATTTGCAGCTGCCTGATGGTCAGATGCTGGCTCTTCCTAAAGTGGTGATAGCTCAGTTTGGCAATGACACCAGCAAACGCACAGTGTGTGTGTACGGACATGTGGACGTGCAGCCTGCAAAGAAGGAGGACGGGTGGGCAACAGACCCCTACAACCTGACTGACATCAATGGTAAAAGCTGTATCTCTTTCGCTGTAGTCGTTTTAATTCTCAGTTCAAGTATTTTAATGTGTGATTAGAATGCAAAATTATTCACAAGATAGTTGTGCCTTTTTTTCAACAGCTTTAAAGCCTTTAGTATTTCAGCAATAGAGCACTTAAACACAAAATAATCCCACTCTTGAAAACATCTTCATTTAGGAGAAACTGTATCCCTGCAGTTTGGCTTCACTACATCATGAGTAGCTACATTTGCAAACACATGCCCTTGGTTACAAACATGGTTCAATCCTTTTAACAAATATTCTAATAAAGTATATTGTATGATAAAGAGGCTGTTAAATAAAGGGGACATATGTCATTTACATATGATCAAGAAACTCAAGGTAATCCATCTATAGAAATGTATACTGTATAAGTTTCACTAAGGAAGTAAAGTAAACTCCTTGTCACAGTGGACATTAGTGGGTGGGGACAGTGTGTTACACAGTGTACCTCAGTGGTAACCAGTCAGGTGATGGATTTGAAACCTGAAACCCTCCGAACCATTTCTCCATAAATTCCTACTCTGAAAAAAATCACAACGGTATTGCATAACATATAGCTTGATCCAACAATAATTAAAGAAAATATACCTTTTATTAATGTAGGTAACCTGTATGGAAGAGGGGCCTCTGACAACAAGGCACCGGTTTTAGCCTGGATCCATGCAGTGGAGGCTTATCAGGCTCTGAACATGGTAGGTGGACTTTGCCAAAACTATCTTAAGGCTCTCAGACCTCAACCAGTAATAATTAATGTTATTTTAACATAATTTTGACATTTAGAAAACTATTACAAACATTGAAATGTGAATTAACTGTAAAAAAAAAAAGCCACAGAGCCATAACCTTTGTGTTGCTTTCCTTGTCTCAGGCAGAGACAGTCAAATGTGCATGGTTAATGGAAATAGTAGCAGCACTATGACCTGAAGTGAGAGCAGAGGACAGATTAGAGCGCTTATTTGCAGATTGTCTTCATCTTGAAAGCACTTAGAATATAAAAGAGGAAAAGCAATGAAGAGACAGAGTGGGAGATGCCTCGGGCACAACAGACCAAGGCGATAACGCTTGTTTATATGAACATACTGTTTTAGTCGAGTAGAGTACTCCACACATTTAGCGAGAAGATACAAAGTAGCCTCCGGCTCAACGGAGGGGAGAGAGGAGAGCGATTGCAAAGTCATCGCTGTTTTTTTTTCTGCAAAGTCACTGCATCACTCTGTTCCCACCACACTCACTCTGATCTTGTGAAAAAAAAATGGCGGTGAATATGCACATCAAAAAGCAAATGTAGGCATCTGCAGGAGTTACATACTGTATATTACAGGCTTCAAACAGGGTTAACAGCTGCGTTCTGCACATGAACTTGAAATTCTTTAGCAAAAAGACATGTATGAAGGTTGAAGAAAAAGAGAATGGGGCCAAATATGTTATAAATATCTAAAAAACACGTTTGAAATTGTAATGACTGGGGTGTTTAATGAGCCAGTTTAACAGACAGTTAGTTTTTACAGAGACAATCTGCTGCAAACAATTCAAATTATGTATAGCAAAAAAAAGAAATAGAAATAGAAATAAAAACAAAGAAATAAAAAAGATGGGCAATAACACATTAATAAGTCAAGTTATTTTCCAATGGTTCACTTAAATGCTGTAAAATGTCAAAAACAACAAAACATATTGATATATGGTTTCCAGAAACAAATACACATTAGTAAGAAAAAGTTAATTTTAACAAAAAATAAACTATAAAAGTATATATATATATATATATATATATATATATATATATCAATCAATCAATTTTTATTTATATAGCCCACATAGTATATATACTAAAGCTAATATATATATATACTAGTATTTACTAGTATTATTAGACCAGAAATACAAAAGATGTTTGAAATCCCTTTAAAAAAGTGCAACGTTTTCTCAACGGTATTGCATAATTGGCACTGCAACACAATGACAAAATAAATTAAATGTATTATTCACGTAGTGCAGCCTGTGATAAAGATTAATATTATGGATAAAATGGAAACTTAAAGATTAACAACACATGACACATTGTTTACATGTTATATTTCAGTGATTTAACTTAAATGGTCAAAAAGGTAAGTAGTGACATAACAGAAGAAAAAAAAACACAATCATTTTTAATTCTTCACTGACTGGGAGTAGCATGAGAGAAATTACTATTCTCTAAAAAAAAAGTTTTTGTTATATATATTTTTATTGCAAAATAGGCTTAACCAACCATGTCAGCCTTTCCCAGGATAGTAGTGGCACACCTTTGACTGTAGTGTAAGACTGTCTGCATTCTCATACATCATCAAACAATATGTATTACTAATATCATTGGCATTAAGATTATTTTGTATGACAATAGACGACACATTAACCTCACCATTGTGTTGATGCGTTTCAGGAGCTGCCAGTCAATGTAAAGTTTGTTATCGAGGGCATGGAGGAGACCGGCTCTAATGGCCTCGATGTCATGATTCTGGCCCAGAGAGACACGTTCTTCTCAGACGTGGACTACATCATCATCTCAGACTGTGGTTGGCTCAGCAGGAGGCCCGCCCTCACCTATGGCACCAGAGGAAACTGCTACTTCACCGCTCAGGTTTTATTCCATCA
Organism: Paraplagusia blochii; assembly: GCA_016785265.1. Taxonomy (NCBI): domain Eukaryota; kingdom Metazoa; phylum Chordata; class Actinopteri; order Pleuronectiformes; family Cynoglossidae; genus Paraplagusia; species Paraplagusia blochii. The sequence continues at coordinate 67,686 of JAFBJS010016971.1, read as the reverse complement.
ACTCAAACACTCAGGTCAAACAGAAAAATCCTAAACGCATGAACAAGAACATCATCTTATATATTTTTCTGTGTAGGTTGAGGGACCTAAACAAGATCTACATTCTGGAGTGTATGGGGGTGTTGTGATTGAACCAATGACGGACCTTATTGGTATTCTGGGTAAGAACCACAATCGGAATCAGAATAACATACATAAATCATTTGAAGAAGGTAATTAACGCAAAATATACATAGTAAAAATCTCTAATATATCACTCCTGGTTTCATTTCCATAATTATAAGTCAATGTCAGTGATTCAGTTCTGTATATATTTTTTTTTTTACTTTTTTATTGGGAATTAATAGTAGACTTAATGCCATATATAATATATATTCAATATATACTTGTAAATCCCCCTGACTCATCGCCAAACTATTTCAAGATTGCTGTGTGGACGAGCCACACTGGTTGAGCAGTTGTGCAAGGTCAGCAAGGTGAGGGTTTTATATCTTAAACATTTTCCCAACTGAAGTGCCCCTGAGCAAGGTTCTGAAACTTACATTAAAATCCTATTACATGAGATGATTTTGCTTTTTGCCAAAAGGCTCCAGGCTGCTGAATCAGCCTTCCTGTGGATCTGAGGGAAGCAAAAATATTCATACTTGTCAATATAAAAATCCACATATTTGATTTTACAAATTCATAAGAGAAACAGTTTAAACTGTTTGCAAACATCTTAAGAACTGACTTTTAAAAGAGTAGATTGAATGATGCCTTGACAGCTGCTATATTCTGTTGTGCAGTGTTACATTTTCATTTTGTGTATTTTTGCTGCCATTCCACTTTTTTTTTATCCTTTCAGACTCACTGATCAGCCCCAGTGGTACCATCCTGGTTCCTGGGATCAGAGAGGCAGTTGCTCCACTCTCTGATGAAGAATGGAAGATGTACCAGAATATTGAGTTTGATGTCAACAGCTACAAGAACAAAATTGGTGTGGATCAGCTTATGTACAACAACAAGGTAGGAACTGGATTTAGAAAAGTTTAACTCAAGAGTATGCTATAGGGTGGCTATATATCTATCTATAGTGGAAATTAGAATTTTTCTGTGTGTCATCCTCCTGATGATGCTGTAGTCGATGAATGAATTAATAAATTAAAAAAAATAATTAATGAATCTTTGATTCCTCACAGCTGTTCCATTCAGTTTTACAATGAATGGACATGTTATTGAATCAATCACCATTAAAGACCAAGAAAGTGTATAATGACAGGAGGCCATTATCTGTCCTGTGTCCATTAAAGGTAGATGTGTTGGCTCATTTGTGGCGTTACCCTACTGTCTCCATTCATGGCATTGAGGGGGCGTTCTCTGACCCCGGGACCAAGACTGTCATCCCTGCTAAGGTCAATGCTAAGTTCTCCATTCGACAGGTGCCCAACATGGACCCTGAAGTGGTCAAGAAACAGGTAAAATTCGAAACATACAAAAAAGCTTGTTTTCTTAGGGCAGTGGTGGGCTCGTGGCTGAGGTCTAAAACTCAAATTAGTTGAGGACCACCACCCACACTATCATTTCACCAAAGGGCTGTGTCAGCTTCAGTGTTCAATATAAAAGAAAAAAAATAATAAAATAATTTTATAATACCCGTAATACCCGTAATACAAAACTGAACCAGAGGGAGACTGTGGCTCAGGCTTTTGAGAACAAAGGATTTGCAATAAAATGTGGAGAAAATCTTATTTACTGGTTAAGCACACAATGCTATACCGTAGTACAGAACAGTACATCAATCTTTGAAAATACATTTACTGTGATTATGGAAAATTCAGATCATTACAGTTGTATCATATTCTGATCAACAATTAATTGGATGAGTGTCAATAGTGCAATGAAGCAAAGTCTCCATTGCAATACATTCATCCCGTTAATAAATCTTGAGGGTCACACCAACATTCAACTTTCACATCAATGTGGGGGGTCAGAGGTCACATTTTATTGTGTGCAGTGGTATGGATCACGAAGATGTAAGGAGATGAGTTTGCTTTCCTTTTATTTACTTGTTGCTAAAACCAAGAAACCTACCTAAGACAATATCACCCAACCACCCTTTGTCCACAAGCCTTATTATTATCTTCATGACTGTCTTGTTTAGGTGACAGACTACCTCCACTCTGTGTTTGCCAAGAGAAAAAGTCCTAACAAGCTCAAAGTGACCATGGTGATTGGAGCAAAACCTTGGCTGGCAGACACTGAGCATCCACTTTATGAAGCTGGAAAGGCTGCTGTCAGGAGAGGTAGCACTTTTCACATCACTTTCATTAAGCACCAATCACAGTGTAGGAGGCCTTTATACAAAAACGTACTGGAGCAGTGCTAAAGCAGATGTAACACTGTAGTAGTAATAATATTAATGTATTTTCATTTAAAAAGTGCATTACAAGGCAGCCAACAACAATATGTACAGTAGGTGTTTTTATGCTGCTATGGTCAAGGTTGGTCCATCAGCTGATTCATTGTTAAACGTTCTTAAACATACTTTGTCAATAAAGTAATAAAAATACAACTTTAAAGACTGAACGGCATATGATAAACACCAACAGTAAACAGATTCCAACACAATTTTAAGGTTTCATCTTTACCACCGAAATCAGGAAAGACACAAGACTGTGTTTGTAACGTGGAATTTTATTTTTCCTTTCTGAAAATTTAAGTGCTTCTCGTTTCTATTTGTAGTTTTTGACACAGACCCCGATCTGATCCGTGAGGGCGGGACCATCCCCATCGCCAAAACCTTCCAAGATGTGACGGGAAAAGACATCATCATGATGCCAATTGGTGGCTTTGATGATGGACTGCACTCCCAAAATGAGAAGATGAGCAGGTTTGACTCCAGATGGCATTTCTGTATTTTTTTTTTTAGATAAATAATAGTCAGTGCTTTGATGCAACACAAGAAACAGGCAAAATTAAGTCTTCCATAACAAAATAAAATGTATTTGTATATATATATATATAAATATATATACATATATACATATATATACATATTATGGCATGTCATTCAGGAAATTAATGTTTGAATATATATATATGTATGTGTGTATATATACATATATATGTATATCAATGCGATAGAAGTGTGGTTGGTTTTTTATATATACGTATATATATATATATATATTTAGATATAAAACCAACCACACTTCTATACTTCACCTTGACTTCATCTTAACTCAGTTTTATTTCTGTCGTCCCATTTCAGATACAATTATATCGAGGGAACCAAGTTATTTGTCGCCTTCCTGGATGAAGTTTCCAAGATTAACAAGACAAGCGTGTGAAACTGTGCAGACTTTACTCTGACCCTCTTAAAACTCCAGGGACAGCAATGTCCAACTCCACACCACCACACAACCTAACCTTGACATGTAATTGTGGATGTACATTTTGAATATATGAGGTGTTCTTCATACATTAACGTGTGTTGTACACATTTCTCCTGTTATCAAAATGTAATAATTCATCCTCAAAATGGACTGCCTGTGATTGTGTTTTAATCGTTACAATAAAGAACATTCTTATATGATGTAGATGATGGAATTTAATGAAGCTACTTTATTTTAACCAATCTCTCTGTGTTTTAGTCATTGTTGGATCTCATGGTGTTGGTGGTGTTCAGGTTAAGGTTTTTGCTTTTTATTCTGAAATATCCACACATTACCAACCAAAACCATAAATAATGCATCAAGACATTGATTTTTTTTTTTCTGGTAAGCCATTCCGCGGTTGAGTTTGAATAATGACAAACACACACGTATTCTTACTTCAGTCATGAGACATTTATTTGCCAGTCGAACACTACGTCTGTCTCATTTCAGAGCTAAAATTGAAAAATCAATACAGTCTCTGTATATGGAGAAAAAAATGCGCTGCTGTTGTTCCTGGACTGTGACCAGCCTTTGTCTGCATCCCAGACAAAATCCTATTCAGGCCCCAGTCCTGTCTTTACCATAAATCTGACGCAGGTCGTGGTTCCACATCGGTGTATGGCGTGGGTAATTTTTCTTGAATTGCACATCATTTTTTAAAATAAAATTTAAGTCAATGTGATAAAAATTAACCTCCCTGAATATGTTCATCTCTGTGCACCAGTAAAAATGAAGCAGGCGGTAAGGAGGAACCCTGGTGTTGTGAAGAAGCCGTGTCTGACACTTCAGCGGCCTGATTCACAACACCAGCTGACCCTCCCCACCTTCACACTCACAGGCAGAGAGAACAGTGTTGCACAGTGCAATCAGTGTAAAGGACTTCAATTCAACGGTTCTGCCCGGACAAACTTGATTGGATTTCAATGCAGTCTAGATGGGACTTGTATTTAAGAAATAAATCTGAGAAATGTGGGGGAAAAAAGTCGGCAATTGCACTTGTTATTCAAATGTAAAAGTAGTAATAACATTGTCTTTTGGAACAATAGGCTTTACTTTAAAACTGACAGAGGCAGATATTTTGATGGGGCACAATCAGTCCTTACATTTGACACAGGTATCGGTTTTGGAGAAGATAGATACTAGAATACTTTTAGCTCATAGGGTAAATGCGGGCATTGCACTGAAAAGACATATAATAAAATATTTTTCCTCTCTTTTTCAGCTTGTCCATTTTTCAGGGGTTGCCACAGCAAGTCAGCATCTTCTACTCTGACTCCAACTCCCTCCATGTCCTCCCTCACTGCATCCATCAATCTCCTCTTTGTCTCCTACCTGGTAGCGCCAGCATTCTTCTACCAATGTAGAATGTCTGAGCATGTCCATACCATCTAAAATGGCTATAGCTTTTTCTCCATACCTTCCTGTCTGTGTTGTCCCTCTAATGACCTCAGTCCTGATCCTGTCCATCCTTGTCTCTCCTAAAGGGAATCTCAGAATCTTTAACTCCTCCACCTCAAGCTCTGCCGCCTGTCTTTTACCTATTCCTAGTGTCTCTAAATCATCCATCATGGCTGGTCTCATCTCATCTTTTTCTCCTACCTTGTTGCTTCACCTCTAGCATTCTTTCACCAATATAACTGTCCCTCCTCTGAACCTGTCCAAACCATCTTTATCTAGCTGGTAATATAAATTAATAGCACTGATAGAAAAGGTTTGTTGGGCCGGATTAAAATGCCAAACGGGCCACATCTGGCCCTCGGGGCATGGTTTGCTCAATTCAGCTTTAGAGGGTAAAAGTTGATTTTATTATGTTCCCTTAACCAAACACTCTAGGGCTTTTAACCTTCCTAAAAACAATACATATCCTTTAATAACACACACTATTTTATGTACCTCAAATAGAAATTTTTTGTTATTTGAATCGGGGATAAAATTGCCTGCCTGGTAAGAACCCACCAAATGAGACTGGATTTCGCCCTTTGTATGCCGCATACTTGTGATTTGCCCCGCGACCACTCACCTGTTCACATTCTTCCGACTTAAATAAATGAAGCTGTACAGCCTCAGGTTTTACCAATCGCTTAAATGAAAAAACATAATGTGCTGAACAAAAGCCGGGGCCGAAACAGACCGGAGGGCAGTTTGCACAAAGCTACTTTCACGTCTCCTCTGAACCCCTTCAGTGATGTTCCATAATCTGTGATGCCGGTCACACGCTCCCAGACGTAATCTGCAGCACAAGAGATAGAAGACACGGTAAAAATGTATTCATCATTTTTTGACATAGTCTAAAATGTCAGTTTGACCGCAGGGTGAAACATAAGGCAGCTCTCTAACAGAGCTGTGCTCCATTTGCTCGCCTATTTATAAAGTATAGTGTGATATTGAGGACAGGGCTGCAATGGAGCTGAGAATAACTTTGGTTTCACAGCGCGGGCCTCAATCCACCACGGAGCAGCAGGAGCTACATGGACCCTGAAATTGTGTCAGGAGAAAGAGGGTTTAAGGCAGACATGGACTTTGGCCCAATATTATTTTGTAGATTAGAGCATTTTAATTAATTCTAAGGTTTTTGCATTTTTTTAAATTTCTGTTCAACACATACTCAAGTAGAAATTGCACAGTATATAGAACGCAACTAAATGTTTGACTCAAGTTCAGGCCGGGGCAATTAGTTTGTCTCGCGGGCCACATGTGGTACTAAAATTTGAGTAAGAAAGATTTAGTATTTACGTAAACTAAGATAAATGATGAGTAAAGTAATGAATAAAGGCAATGCTTTTAGCGTCTTTGAGACTATCTATTAGAAAAATACTGGCTTTGAAGGAGAAAGGCAGAAGGTTGAGAATAATATAAATTAAATTAAGCATAATTTGGACAAGTTAGTCGGGCCGGATTAAAACGCCAATGCTGCATTCGGACCCCAGGCCTTAGTTTGCCCAGGCGTTGAGTTGAGACCTTATGCTAAATAGTGATGGTCATGTTTCTAAGACGTCAAAATAAAAGAATAAAACCAATTTATCTGACAATCCATGACATAATAAAATGCTTTTTAATTTTCTATAAATGTGAGAAACTGTGCATTGGAGTGTTTCTTTCCAAAAAGCTCCTGACAGTCCCTGAAGAGAATATAGTTTATACAAGTATCTGCTTCTGCTCTAAATAGACAAAAATACTCTCTCTTTTTGCACAAGATGAAAGACTTTTATTTTTAACATTTTTAATATTTTGCAGAAAAAAATAAGTCAGAAAGGATTTAAGAAAAAAAGGCCAACAACAATAAATCTGAAGCTGCATATGTGACTGTGACAGACACCACACAAAGAGAAAGCTCTTTATTCTTTTACTTGAAGAAATTTGTGCGGTTAAAACGTACCAAAGATCGACATATTGCCGCAGTGAAATGCTTTCGACCTCGACTGTTTTCCTCAGACTCAGTTATGACATCTAAAAGCACCAAATCACTCCAAAATGTTGCTGGATAGAAATCTGCAGTCATCCTTTGGCTCTGACATAATCTAAAATGTAAGGTCAGAGTTTGGCTGCCTTTACAGCGTCCTGCGCTGCCCCCCGCTGGTGCCCGCTCCACCTCTCACATTGTATACCTTTCCCCCCACTCTTTCTCACTGAAGTGTTTCTACCTATTATGCACACTGACATTCTTTGTCTGAAGGACACTGGCTTTCAGCCAGCAGCCGGCACTGCTTCATCCCAACCATTTAATGGAGACGATAAAAGAACTTTCCTGTGGCACAAAGGCCCTTCTGTGGGCTTTGTCGCAATTAGATTGAGCAGAAAGGCCAGCAAACCTAATAAAAGAGGATTAAGAGAAATGTATTGCCTGGCTTTTTATGTGAAGTGTGACACAGCAACTTGTGGAGGAATTAGTAAGGAGTCTGACCGGTTGTGGATCGGTCAGGGCAGGAGGACAAACCCATGATTAATGGATTGGTCAAAGGCTACACTTAAAACCCAATTTCACACGAAGAGGCCGATTGGCAGTAGAGTAGGGTGAAAGCATTTCCATGGAGCTGTTTCACAGCTCTGTGCTCCTTCATTACAGACTGGCTGGCTGCTTCTCAGCTGCAGACGGTCAAGGGTCTTTTAAAGGCTACTCCAGGACAATTGTTTGACAAGTTTAATTATATTATACAGTATTTGTCAAACAACAACCGCCACATCATTTTAGGTGATTCTCCGGAAGAATATGGGCGTTTTAAAATGGAAGTCCCTGTAGTAGAGTCTACTGCAGGTATGGTAAAACTAAGGCCCAGGGGCCGTATGTGGCCCGTTGAGCTTTTAATCCACCCCACCAATCTTGTCCAAATTAAATAGTTTATTTGCAATATCATTATACTTCTGCCTTTACCCCCAACTCCTGCAGTTCCCCGGACATCAGAAAGGCTATTAGAAGTTAAGCACTTTAGGTCTTATACGTGCATATTGTGGCCCGCGAAAAGTTTGCCAACTGTGAAAAATCATCATTTCAACATTGGGGGTAACTTATAAAAACAACCAAGAAGGGCTGAATAAAAGTGGCGCCGAAAAGAAAATCATATTCTGCATCTTACAAGCAGGAAGTAGCGAAATATGCAGCAGAAAACGGCAATCGAGCAGCAGAACGAAAGTTTGGAGTTAGTGAGAAACTTGTAAGGGACTGGCGTAAAGCGGAGGCTACTCTTACTGAATTTTGTGATAAGGAGTGCCACTGATTGTTTGATCAACGCTCGGTTACACTTGTATGTTGTATGTTCTATATTGTGATGGTTTGGGAATAAATTCTTCAGTTATAGGTTACGTTTAGACTTTTTAGAAATGTTCAGAGGTTCCTTGAACGCACCACATTGTGGCGCAGAGGGTTTTTATACGGCATTGAAGCCGGGAGTTCTAGGTGTTGTTTCCGGAAAAATCGACCTATACTCCAGTGCGACTTATATATGTTTTTTTCCTACTTCATTACGCATTTTCGGCTGTTTCGACTTATACTCCAGAGCGACGTATAATCCGAAAAATACGGTAGTTTATTTGCAATATCATTATACATCTGCCTTTACCCCCAACTCCTGCAGTTCCCCGGACATCAGAAAGGCTATTAGAAGTTAAGCACTTTAGGTCTTATACGTGCATATTGTGGCCCGCGAAAAGTTTGCCCACGTTTGGTCTACAGTACAGACTACACCAGGCCTGGGCAATTAATACGACTTGCGTGCTTAATGTGTTACTAAAATTTGTCCAGGTTAGGATCAGAAAGATTCAGTATTTGTTCGAGCTAAAGATAAATGATGAGTAAAGTATTGAGTAAAGGCTAAAATGCTCAAATCCTATTCGCCTCTTAGACTATGTCTTCAGGAAATGCTGGCTTTGCATGGTTAAGGCAGACGGTTAATGATGATTGAAATTAACTGTATAAGTGGACAGGTTTAGTGGATGGATTAAAAAGCCAAACGGGCCCTCAGGCCTTAGTTTGCCCAGGTCTGGTCTACACTAATGTTTACTAAATGGGTTGAAACAGCAGTCAAACCTCATCCTCTCTTACTGATGTTTAAAGTATAAATCTTATTCTCTAATTCCAATTTTATTCTTTTTTTTTTATTTGTTGAAGAAAATAGTACCTGTAGTCCGTTCAAATACAATATTTTTCTGCTTATTGCATTGTCAGCCCTAGTAACAAATCTTTTTTGGACTCAGCTTTTACTTTTGACTCCTCAAGTAAATATGGTTGGTACAGTTTTATTACATTTTTTTTAGAAATTTTGTCTGGCTTTTGGTTATTGCAAGGCCAACTGTTAAAAATACTGTGGTTATATTTTATGCTTAAGGCTCATCCAGGGGAATAGAGTCTGACAGTAAACAGAGTGAAGGTCAGGTGGGCTGGAGATCTGTCTAAAACGATAAAAAGGAAGAACTGAGAAGATAGGAGACATGATGAGGGAGACACAGCAATATAATTATCGAAACAGCAGGTGGTGTGGTAATAAAATGGGGTCAGTCCTGCATAGAATCAGAGGAGAAATAACACGTTTAAGGAACAAAGTGAGAAGGAGAGCCTGCTGCTATATCAAACTTCTTCCTAGGATCGTGAAGCCATCACTGCCAGAGGTCCTCAATAACAACCAACTGTTCACTTCATCATTTCCCAGTTTAAACTGTTCTGTCTTTTTAGCTGCAGAGTAAGTTAAGGCCGCACAGGTAAGAAGGGAGAAGAGGATTGTGACTGATACTGGTTTTATCTCCGTTCCATTCATCACAATCTACTTGTGCTTAGCCAACAAGTTTGCAGCGGAGGCTCCAGGAAAAACGAAAATGAATTTATTCAACGTTGGTCTTGAAAGCAATGAATTCTCAAGGTGAGGATGATGCTTATCTGATCTATTCATCACAAAGAGTCACAAAGAAAATACATAATGTATTATATTTGTATACATGTATTACTTTCTGATTTATTTTGTTGTTTTTCTTTATCTCAACCCTCTGCGTGGCCTTATTTGAATGTCACAGTGTTCTGGTGGCTTTGTTTCCCTTTTAAATGTTAAATGTGTGTCAGTTTAACTCATTTATCAAAATTTTACGTGACCAAATAACGCTATACTAGTTAAATAGACGTTCAACTGCAGACAATAATAAAAATAATAAATTGTTTTTTAGTTAACTTGACTTTTATGTGTTTTGTAATCATTATTATTTAGCATTTTATTTTATTTTTAAATGTCTGTGAACCGATTAATACAATGTGTTTGACATTTGTCTTTTTATTTGTTTTTATTACTTTATCTTTACTCAAATCAATGACGTACGCATAAATGTCTGCAGTTATTTTTACATTCTGAGACGAGATCCATCATCACAAAAGTGTAATTTTTTTTACGTTGATTTAATGGCCACTAGAAGTGTGAACATTGCCCTGTTCATCACAGTTGTTTTATTGTCTGCTTGACATGGACATTCAATGGACAGACAATGGACAGTAAAAGCATCGTTCAGTTTTCCTGGTAGAGCTGCCTTGAGGTGCCACACCCAGTTAACACTCCTTCACCTTCCTCCTCCTCCTCCTCACCCCTCACCATCCATCCTTCAGCCGGCCTTAGACAGCTATGCTTACTCTGCACTACACACTTTGGGAGGGAGCGTACAAGAGCGATGGAGATGAGGAAAGAACAAGTGTCTGAACCTGAAGCTGCATAAACACAAGGTTTTCGTCTCCTCACTGATTTTTCTCTTTTTTTTTTTTTTGCTGTGTCACTCATACTGACCCTAACATTGACTCATTGATTTAACATTAATAATTTTCTAAACAAATATGGGAATGGAGGAATAAAGGAAGCTCCAACCTGTGCAACATTGCTGTATAGTAGGCATGGACAACCTTTTTCCGGAAAGAGGCGCTATGGAGGTTTGAACCGACCAAGAACGCACAGTTTGACCCAGCCACAGCGAACCTTCTGGAAAAAGTTGGCCATGTCTGCTGCAGAGGGTCAACCATTTTAATAGTATTTAACCTAATTGATGATGTTTTGGTTGGACTGTATTTCTGGGTGAGTCTAGAGTCAAAAGTGATAATGAAATAGTATAAATAATTTCTTTTTTATACTGTGGCTCTATAGGTTCTAACAAAGTAAAACAGAAAAGCAGTGGGTAATTGCATTTCCTGGATATTCAGAAGGTTTTGAAGGAAGGTCAACATAAATGTTAGCTTCAAAATGCTGACGTTAGAGAAGAAAGAAACTTCAGTTGACGGGTGTTCAATCAAACACACCCAAAATGTGCCAAGTAAAAGGTAAAAAAAATTATAAAAATGATAGTGAAATGAAAATTAAAAAGTTATGATCGTAATAATGGAAAATTATATTATATTTGTATTTAATGGATAAACTCATAAATATAAATATACTCTATTATACTTTCAGTCATTTAGCTTTCATCTTAACCTCTAATTTACAATTCATATATTAATTAATTCATTTTCAGTCTCCATGACTGCCATCCAAATCACACTGCACCATACTGTGAGCCATCCTGTAAGTAGTGAGCCCACTGGAAGTTTTTATGCCACTTTACTATGCTATATTATCTCATTCATAGTAATGAGAAGTAAATTTGATCAAACATTAATCAATCATCGTCATCTACTTGTTGTTTGCCAGGTCGCAGGGGTAGCTGGCGCCAACCATATCACATACTGTGAGTCTTTCTGTGGGTGGTGAGTCCACTGGAAGTGGGTCAGGATGGTGCTATGATCAGAGCACCTCAGTGGCAACCTGGCAGCTGGTGGATTAGAAAGCGAAGCCCCGTGAACCCAAGTCTGCTTCCTTAACCACGAGACCACCGCTGCTGAATGAATCATAAATAAACTTGCTTAAAAAAAAAACACTAAAAATAGCCTAGACAGCAGCACATTATAATCAAGAAATCCAGCCCAAAGCCAGTTGAAATATCAGTTGCACACAGCTAATGTATTGACCTCACTGTCAGAAACATAGTCTCTGTGCATATATCCCACCGCTGCGTGAACAAACGCCTGGTCAGAAAGTTTGACCAGTATACAACAAAGTATAAATGTTGAGGAGTAGAGGAAGACAGATTTACAAACAAGCTTGGTTTTAGCCTGAGTGAGAGTAAGAAATACTGGCTCCAGTCTACTGAGAGACAGACAGAACGGGCTGAGTGATGGGCTGACGGCCAGACGAAGTCCACTCTATTCAGCCTCAGAATAAGCCTGAGTGTTATCAGAGGAGGAGCAGCTGGCTGCAGAGCAGGACAGCTGACAGATGATGCTGACGGAGGCTCTACCTGCCAAAGCAGCAACTCTAAATACTTTATTTAAAAAAAGTCGTGCAGCTAACAGAGTAATCATATAGAAATGTCAGAGCTACATTTATACCAAACAATAAAAAGGAAGTAATTTTTTTCAATGGAAGTCAACTAACTCCAATAAATGACATGAACATTACATTTATGTTTGTTTAAATAAATAATCCTGTTAAAGTTAGAGCAAGCACGAAATTTCACTGCTTGTAAAAATCACTGTTGCTTTTGAAGCTTTGAATCTCACTTGTAAAAATGTCACTTCTAATTTTCTCTTAGCTTTGCTATATTCTGATGAGGACTAGTGTGAATTATGATTAAAGTACTGAAAGTAGAGTAGTGAAAGTTGCAGCACCTAGTGGATAAGCAAGCACACGGGTCTGCAAGGCTTCAGGTTTGAATCCACCAGCTGCCAGGTTGCCATTGAGATGCTGTGATCATTGCACCGTCCAGACCCACGTAACATCCAGTGGGCTCACCACCCACAGGACAACTCACAGTATAATGCAGTGTGATTTGGGTGGCCATTTTGGACGATGCATGTCATATAAAACTACAATCAATCCATGGGTCCCTCTGGAAAATAAGATTTATTACAGTTTTTTAACAGCTTAGTTTTGCCACGGTGAATCAACATTTTGCATCTTCCTCCATTCTCTGTATCTTCTACTTTGAATCCAACTACTTCCATGTCGTCTCTCACTGGAGCAGTGATTGGGGACGGTGCCATACTCAGTGGACCTCAGTGGTAACTTGCCAATTGGTGGATTTGAACATGGAACCACCCTAACCCTAGTCCAGTTCCCTAACAGTAAGCCCACAACTGATCCCCAACCCTCGCCCCATTTTTTTTTAAAGGAAAGCAAACTCCTGAAGTGAAAATGAGGGCCCTCAGTTCCATCAACTCCCTCTTTGTCTCCTGCCTGGTAGTTCCATCTCTAGGATCATTCTTCTACCAATGTATCCACTGTCCCTCCTGTGGACATGTCCAAACCATCTCAATCTGGCTTCTCTAGCTTTTTCTCTAAACCTCCCTGTCTGTATTGTCCAAACACATATTAGCCTTATATTTGCTGTAAAATCTCAAATCTCCAGATTAAGTATTTCTAACTGAGTGTTCGGCTGATCAACAATGAGCGCCTTAAGGAAAGGAAGTAAGGAAGTAAAGACAACTCCTTGTCCTGTTACATTGTGATCCACACCACTGCACACAACTAAATGTGACCTCTGTTTTTTTTACCCATCACCAGAGTGAACAGTGGACAACTTTAAGCACCGGTGGAGCAGTGATTGAGGACAGTGCCATACTCAGTGGACCTCAGTGGTTACACGGCTATTGGTGGATTTGAACGTGGAACCACCCTAACCCAAGTCCAGTTCCTTGACCATAAGCCCACCACTGATCCCCTCGTCCCCTTTTTTTAAGAAAAGTTATCTCCTGAAATGAAAATGAGGGTCATCAGTTCCATCAATTTGGACAGAGAGCATCCATAAGACCGTGGACCTCAGTGGAAACAGGAACCAGAACGCCAAACACTATCTGAATGCAAATGTAAAAGATAGGGACAGGAAGAAATGTGGACTCTTCCTCCTGCTCAGATAGTAAATTTCTTTAAGCTCCATTTAAATCTTGACTTTCTAGCTGAAGGAGGCAACTTTTAGTGCTTAATTAGTTCATAAACTACGCAGGGTGTCTGTGGCCCTGGAGCTGGGTCCCCACGGCAGACTGTCAACAGTCTGCTCATTAGAAGAAGCCACTGGTCTGTGTCTGCCGCTCTGCATGGGCTCATATCACAGTCTCTGTGGCTTAGAGGAAGCCGACAAATACACACACACACACACTCACACACACACACACACGTGCGCAGGCAAATGCGAAGAAAAGAGCAAATCAAACAAGATGTGATCTTTTACGAGCAGCGGAGTCTGATGGAGTTTTTTTTCTCTGAGCTGTCGAGCTATTATTTGCAAAATGCACATCAGTGAGTCATAGGGACTGTACCTCTCGTACGCAGAGAAATATTACAAAACGCAGCCACACAAATTTCTTTCCCTCTATTCTCCCTAGGATTCCATACAGACTTTGCTTCATTTTTTTACCCAAATTTAAACCCAGAAACAAGGTTACGATAAAGCAGTGGTGTCTATCTCTTGCTGTGTTTTTTTTTTTCAGTATTTTAAATACTGCAAACCAAAACAAATTCATAAACAAAAATATAAATTGCATTTTCTATTGTGCATCATATCAACAAAAATAGTGAAATAACTTGCAATAACTATGGGGAGATAGGGAAGGTTCTCTGGACTTTAGGGTGCATTTTCTTGACGAATTAATGGCTGTTGGGGAACCTCGCCCCCAAGTGGCCATGCAAAGCACAACCTGAAACATTTTAGCGTTCTTCCAAAAGGTAATCACAGAACAACACAGATTGACATTTAGAACAAGTTGTACATAATTGTTCTGGTACCGTTTATCTTCTACAAAAACGAATGGATAGAAATGGGCAAACTACGGCTCGAGGGCCAGACCTGGCCCATTTGTCATTTTAACCTGGTCCATCAATGTTGTCTTGATTATACTATTATTTTATGGTTACTTTTGTCTTTTCAAGCAATGTCCCCATTTAATAGATGACATAGAAAATGCCCAAAGAATTTTTGCATTTTACGCCTCGCAAATGCACCTTCTATCTGCCTCTGACCCGGCCGCGAGTTATATTATTTGGCCAATGGTACTCTGATGCCATTTATTCCTGGCTATGCCATTAAACTCCTACTGGAACCTACTCTGCTCCTTAGTTTCTATCTCTTGATGTAGAATAGAATCATTGCTTTATTGAAACATTGATTTTAAATAAAATACAAATTTGAATCCATTTTTATATATTCCGTGCTCAAGAAGCGAACGTGAAAGAAGACTTCTGACATCTGAACTTGTGTCAGTTCAGTCTGACACTCCCTCCCGCTCACTCACTCCCTGTGTTGGTCTATTAAGAGTGCATGTAGTTTAAATGAGTGCGAATCACAGGCACAATAAAACTAAATGGCGTTTTGCTGAATAGCTGGGTGATGAGGCGGAGGAAGTCAAATGAAGTCGTGGCAGGGGAGCTGCCGTATCACAGCTGCGGAAGGAGAGAGTGAGAGAGAGAGAGAAGGGGGAAACATGAAGCCATGATTCTGGATGGCTTTTTCGCTTTTTCTGACTGAACGTTTGGCAGGCGTGGCTCACTGCAGCAGCTCAGAACCAGCTGGCAAGGACTGATAGATGGAACGAAAGAGAGAGAGACTGAGACTGAGACAAGACAGGAAGACCATGGAGGAAGGAAGCAGTGACTTAGGTGAGATAAAGACAAATCTAATGGAGGAAAGATGAGGAGACAAGCTGAAAGAGCTTAAATCGGGGCGGAGGTTCCTTCAGGCTACGCCGTAGACGTCCACATTAAATGATAGAATCAGTAATAAGAGTGAAATGTAGCAGAGCTGATTGATCCAGGTAAAGGAGAGAGAGAGAGAGAGCTCTTGTTATGTTAATCCTAATAAAAAGTTGATAGAAGGTAATACAGGCTGATAGCAATTACAGCCAATATGGCTGATTAACTATGAGGAGGCTCAACTGGAATTACTATGATGTAACTGAGTCTAAGGGAGTTTCAACATCTACGCGATTGGAGGGTCGCTGGTGTTTTAATGATCTCTTGAGTGTAACCCTCTGCAATTCTTGATTGGTAAAGTCTGTCCAAAATAAGTGGGTGGGTGGACCACACTTTGTGTGATATAAAATAGTGAGTAATAACTCAGCGGTGCCCAATAAGGAGATTTTGATCACCTGGCAAAGAAAGTGAGTAATAAGAAAGAAAGAAAGAAAGAAATCAAAAATAAATGCAATTCTATAGGGTGGATAAACTGCGCCATCCAGATATGGAAGATCACTCGGATCACATGTACTTGGTCATTTGAATCGGTTGAATATATTCAGAAAATATAATTTTTCTTCCCTATACTTCTAATATTATCATTAGGCCTCACTTCCTTTGATTCTTATACCATCTTACAGCCATATCTGCTGGTAAAGATCAGCTTTTTACCTGTTAATGTTCTATTATTATTGATTTGCCATTTTTTTTTCATCCATTATACAGTGAATCAATTTGGTTAATCATATACATTTAAAGGCAACTTCTAAAAGTTTAAGGAGTGGCTCCCTAGACCACACGATTTCCATTTTGCTTAAATAGTTGGAATGGAAATAACGATCAATAAGACCGCAACAATTTCCCTCGACTGCACCCTTAATTTAGAGACTAATGAAAATTCAAGATGGCTTACATTTTAGTGTTTTAAGTAGGCACAGCTAGGACTACACCCAGTGAAGAGGAAGTGGGAGGTGAGTGAAAGAAGGCCGTACCTCCCCTCGCTCCGCCGACTCCGAGCTGCTGCGATGCCACACCTGCAGGAAGAGGAAACGCATCAGTGTCAGCCTAATGACTTTGTTTACCTTTCTCAGTGATCATAATGGATGCTCATTGTTGTGTGTATCACGAGTTGCCGACTCTTCACCGAAACACACTCGCGTGCATTTTGCGGCTTGTTTAATTCACTGTAATAAATCATGGAAGAGTGGTCAGTGACTACACACATGGAGACGCACACTGTGTGTGTGTGTGTGTGTGTGTGTGTGTGTTGCTTCCCCTATCGACTGTGTGTCTCCCAGGCGTGTGGCTGTGATGAGGTCCGCTCTGCGTTGATAATAAGCTCATTAATCATGCGGCCTTACAGCCTGCAGCTCTGCTCTATATCCCGTCTATGATTATCAGTATTGACTGTGTGAGGAAGAGGCAGACGCCGCCTCTGGACCAGTGGAGGAAGAGTTTGCTGCGCTGTAAAAGGGAGGATGAGTATTGATTCAAACAGGAAAGGACACTAAATGTTTTGTCTTTGTGATGGGAGAGATATCAGGGTTGCTGGAGGTGACATTACTGTTCAGCCTACTGGTAGAAAACTGAAAAAACCAAGATCAGAGATTAGCTACAACTCAAGGAAAATATATTATATGTAAACACAAATACATTAGGACATCCTTATATATTTATATATACTGTATATATATGTATAAAACTTTGTCCAGCTATGTCCAACGATTTTTCTCGACTCCAGCTAGACATCAGGCCAGAATTCAGAAATAGGCACACACAGCCAGAAGCTATAAAATATAAATAACATAGTGTAAATGGAGGCTTTAGCCTATATAAAACAGAAATTCCAGCAAACGAGACCAAATATGGATATTTCTGGCATTTTGTTTGAAACACAAACAAAAACCAGAAACATTACATACTAACTAAACTAATGGTAACCAGATAATAACAATTTCATTTAATTTTTAAAAAAAATTAAAGTCATTGGTCTCCTAGCCTAGTCTATGGTACACCACAATGACAGACAAAGGAATTCATATGTATCTTCTTTTCCTTTCGGCTTGTCCCTTTTCTCAGGGGTTGCCACAGGGAGTCAACAATTTCCACTGATCCAGTATGGAAATCTTTTTGTTGTCTCACATCTTTAATTTGGCCAAAGTTTTATGTCCTTCCTGACACAACCCTAACCATTTATCCGGGCTTGGGACTAAAAAAAAAACACTGATTTGTGCCCCCTAGTTGCTGATTTAACATCTATAACATTTATACTATATATATATTGTTGTTAAACCTGTTAAAACAGCTGACAAGGAATGCAATTAACACTTCTAGTATATATATATATATATATATATATATATATATATATATTTAATTATAACCAGCTCAGGAACATGAATTCTGAACAGAAACTGAAGTTCAGAACCCGCAAAAGAATCTGGCTCAAAGCCCAGAACTAAACACAGCAAAAGAAACGCAAAGTCCAACTGTACAATAATTTCTAACAAATAGCAGCCCTAGCCCTAGCCCTAGCGTGACCTAGAGTTTAACCTAAAGATAAAAGATTCAAAGTTACGGTTACAGTTACGGAAGGAGAGACAGACATTAGCCCACAATTATTCATCCGTGCACAAAGACGCCGTGCAAGTTAGCCTGAATAAATGGAAAGAAATAACATAACAACGTATATACTTGGCTCAGGTCATGTAAACACACTGACTGATTAAGAATGGAGTGTCTGGGGCTGACTCTAGGCTGACTGTGCAGGGTGTAGTCAATGATACCTGTGTGTCAGCAGCTCATACAACCACACTTCAAACGTCTTGTACTACTTCTTTTTATAGAGAGCATCACATCCACCTGGCAGGTCTTTGTTAAAGTCATGCTGAGAGTCGCACTATGTGTTACAATTATCCCTCACCTCCTCCCAGGAAACCAGGATATGGAAATAGGGCAGACGAAAAAAGACTGGGGAAAGAAAAACAGGAGGAGTGTGACTGCAGGGTCGGGTCAAACACTATCTGCGTGCTTGGAAAATACACACAGAAACACATTGCTTTAGTGAGAATCATCACAAAAAAATATGTATGTACAGTATATTTGCAAATATACAGTACAACACAGACAAAAGGGTTTGGAGAAAAAGACAGATTCAGATGATTTGGATATGTTCAGAATTGGGACAATGGATACATTGGTAGAAGAATAATCCTAGAGATGGAGCTACCAGGTAGGAGACAAAGAGGAGGTTGATGGATGCAGTGAGGGAGGACATGGAGGTAGTTGGAGTCAGAGTAGAAGATACAGAGAACAGAGGGAGATGGAAAATGTTGATTTGCTGTGGAAATCCTTGAAAATAGGACAAGCCGAAAGGACTAGTAGATTTACTTTTGCATACGAATAGTATGTGAGAAATAATTTATATGTGCAGTACCTCTACCGTCCAGTGGGGCTCTTCTAACACTTTCCAAGACATTAATTTAAAACAAATCAAGACATACTCAGTCAATAAAAGACTTTTCATTCCAATTGCGAGATTAATTACCTTGAGATTTCTGTGTTTTATTGTCAAGATCTTAAATAATAATACCAAGTAAAAGCTCAATTCAATGATGGTGGTTATTTCTAATGATTAGTGACTACTTTGAGTCCTACAAAACCTCCAGGTTTATACCAGCAAGTAATTCCTTCAAAATAAACACTCACGGTGTGATGATTAGTTAGAATTTAATGTATTAGGTCAATGAAGATTCTAAATCTCTGGGTAATGGAGAAGGTGAAAGAGTTTCCTTCGGCGACTGGGCTAATAGGTGGTGCTGAAGAAGCCTCTTGGATCAGAGGTGAAAGATTCAGTGAAAAAAACCCTAATGACCGGTTGCCTAACGAAAATGTTGGGCACCTAGGATTTAGCCTCCTGCTTCAAGATCACCCCCCTAAAGGCTCTGTTGAGGCACGTTGAGTAGAGAGCGCCAGACCTCAAAACAAAAAAGACTCATTTAAAGAAAGTTAAAAAAAAAAACTTGTTAGACAGAAACGTGCCCATGCAGGCAGATACAAGCACACACTCATATACCCTCTTTCCACACACTCTCCTGTCACTCAGTGTATGTGTGTCTTTATCTGCTGTTAACACACCTGCCAGCCTCAGATCCTCAGCCGGGATTGGAACCTCGACTCTCTCTTTCATCACACACTTTGTTCCATCTCTAAGCTGCTCAGCTCAGCATGCGGGATTAGACGTTATGCTAATAAGTTTCCTATGTTCACAAAGACTCTGGAATTACTTCAGACCTTACGAATACCTCACAAATGAACCGCCAACGAAACTGTCAACCGCTGTGATTGTTTTTGCAGCTCTTTCTACTGATTTACCCAACGTTTCCTCCAACGTGGCGAACGCCAGGGACCGTCTAGGATGGTATTTTTTCAATTCAAATAGCAGATTGCAAACTGCTGACATGATGGTGGATATTGCTCTCTTGTCTGCCAGCGCACTAAACCCCCTGTTGCCGGGAGGGTGGTGTGAAATCCGTTTAGCACAGATTTTTAGCAGAAAGCTTGTCAAGTCATTTAAACTGAAAAATGCACTGCGCTGAAATGAGTTTTATCTGTAGGTGTTCAAAGAAAAGAGAACAAACAAACATAAAAGCTGAATATTTTTCCCTCCTCTACCATATGTTTCTTTGTTCGTGTGCAGCTTCCTGTGAAAAAGAAAGAGCCTCCTGACAGTAAACAGAGATGGCTGGCCCGTCATAGCCCTGCCAGGCATCGCAAGACATTTTTAAAAAACATCTGGACAATAGTGTGTGTGTTTTTTTTAATTCAGTTGGTAGAGCTGCAGGTGTGAACGGTCTGAAGTGTCCCTATATGATGCATCAAGAGGACGCACCGTGGAATGTTCTGCATCAGTGCACAGACAATGTGCAATCAGAATATCAGCGGTGAAAATTAGAGGCCTTGGAACAGAAACTCACTTAAAAACACAACCTGAAAACAGGAAATCCATGATTAAATATATATATATATGTATAATATATATATATATATATATATATATATCATAAAAGATCACCACAGCATCTAAAGTGCCCATCCCAGAAGTGAAGCTGTTTCACAAAAAATTATGAAAATTTAACTAAACATACACATAAATATTATTATTAAATATTAATATTTCATGTATTCATGGTGTCAAGAATGATATTTAGCACTTTAGCAATTCTTTATTCTTTACTCAGTTGTATTTACAGTTTTTAAACCATATGGTCTTTACCCCACTATAATAGAATCATCATCGATAAACATTGTCCAAATTAACTATGGATTAAATATATTTATTCTTTTCTCCTTTTTTTAACATTATTTTATTTAAATAGTTTGAATAAGGAATTTTAACCAATATTTTTCTGACTTTAAAACAAAAAATATGCATCAAAAATGACAGTTTTAATCTGCTTTTGCTTGTATTTATTAAACCAAAAATCTGTTAAAATGCACATATGGAATGTTAATCGCGGACAGGTTTATGGCTACAGGATTTAATCGCGAGGTAAATCCAAATCATTTACGCCTCTGACTCAGACTCATCAGACTCATTCAGAATAACCTACATGATCGTGATGCATCTCATTAGTCTGCATTCATTCACCACCAGTCTGCTTCTCCCCTTCTTTGTCCGTGCACTCACGTCTGTTTCGCTGATTCCATACTGTACACCCTACACGCTCTGGTTCCATTATGGAAACGTGTTCGGCCCGTATGACTCACACCATCCATGTAGAGGAATTCTAGCACCAGTTGAGTCTCTGAACTTCCCAGTCATTTCTGTTCACACTTAATGGCCAGTGATAATGGACTTTAAACCGAGCATCGGTGAACTGTTGCAGCCTCAGAGTCACAGCCAATCAGAAGTGGTCCTGATGAGAGCGCACATGTGCTGTAGTTTGGGTCTATTGTGTGCAGCTGGATGTCAAACAAAGGCTCTGGCTGCCATCCATGTGCCCGAGCTTTGGGGGGAAGGGGAGGAGGACAGCGTGCTCTCTGGTCTCGTGTGCACTTGTGCATGTGTGGCTGGGAATGGGGGAGGTGGAGTGTTAGTGTCTGAATGAACTCCTCCTCACTCCCGCTCCCTACATTCCTTTGTCCTCCTCATCTTTCATCCTCCTTTTTTCATTCTTTTGTCGTGTGTTCACTTCCGACTCTATGACCCTTTTACCTTTTACCCTCTCCCTGCTCCCCGTGCTCTTCCTGCTCCCCATCCATCACAGCTACTATTAACCGGAATCAAATCAAAAACAACAAAAAAAAGTTTACCTGACGTTACAGCTGCTTTGGTGGAAAACATTTTGTTTCCTAATATGGAAATACTGGCACTGCTGTTGCTTCTGCAAACTGTGTAGGACGCAAGTATGTGCAATACATCTGATTCCGTATGTGCAACCTGTTTCTTTCTCCCAGAGAGAGAGAGAGAGAGAGAGAGTGTGTGTGTGTGTGTGTGAGGAGAGCGTGGGAAGACAATGAAAAATGGCTGATGTATCCTCAGGGAACCCTACCGTAAATTATTCTGACAAATTGGGACTGAGCCTGTGTGATCTCTGGGGCTTTTATCCTGAGGGTGTGTTTGCAGCCCGCAGTCAACACACACACACACACACACACAAACACACACACATATGCAAGCGGCATCAAAGTGACACATGACAAAGAGTAGGTGTGAATGATGGAGTTACTATTAGCCAATAAGCTCTTCAACGTATTCAAACGGGCTTATCCACAGTGAGTACTCAAGAACTCTGCAAGTGCAGGGAGGTGATTGAGCTCCGGGAGCAGATCAGAAAACGAGAACAAAGAAATTATCAGTGTACAGTCGTTTCATGCCCATCACTTTTTAAGCGTTAAATTTTAACAATTTGTAGCTGAAAAAAAGTACAAAAAAAATTAAAATAACTCTACGGATGACACGATGGAGACGGTGGGTGAAGGAATTCAGCATCAGAAAGACAAAGAACGAGACTGGGGCTTACCTTAAGGTCTGCTAAAAGTGTGTCTCCACTCTTCCTCCTCGCTGTCTTCCTCTTTCACACACTCATGCATGCATTCCCACACGCTTACAAATCACTGTGTGAGGAAGGGACCAGACGAGAACCCATCATTGTTCTCCTAACCCCTCCCACCCTGATGCGTTAGCCTCTGTCTGGATGGATGCTTGAAGGGAATCAAACACACACACACACACACACTGGAGCAGGAACAGTGTGTCTGGCTGAAGAACATGCAACATCAACAGACTCCGTCTGGTCGGGTCAGTCCTGCACTCCTACACTGAACAGAAATCACAACTCTTACAACCTCGCAGCAAATCACACACAAAGACTCCCACGCGCAGATCCTGTGACCATGTGCTGTGAGACACATGCATGTGGAGCCTCTCCACTTCCTGCTCTTCATCATCCAGTCTGTGAATATACACTGTCTGCGTTTGTGCACCTCCTTCTCTCCTTACATCCACATTTCCGTACACCGTGTTCCAAGAGCGGGTTGCTGGTGTTACTCTGCCGCAGGCTGTCTCTCTTACCGTGCAACGCTTCTACGCGTTTTACATCTAACCAGGCTGCAGAAGTGCCACTCCGATGTGTACCAATGCATGCAAAGTCGAAGTCCTTTTGTTGTCTGCTCTGCTTGTTCTCAATTCTGAAGTGGGTTGAACACATTATGTCGTCAATAGCCTTTCACACCTTCGCAGAACACGAACGTTTACTGGAAGGTGAGCGTTAGAGTCAAAGTTTGCCACATTCATCTGTGATTTGAGGCCATATGGTTGAAATATTAAGTGCTGTTCCTTACAGAAAGAAGGTCAACAGTTTTTGATCCCTGGTCGAAACTTCTGGTGTCTCTGTATGGAGCTTGCATCTTCTCTGCATGGGTGCATGGGTGCATGGGTTTTGAAGTACTCTATCAAAGCCGTCACGGCTGGAACGTGAATATTTATGGAAAAAATAATGTGTGCGATAAAATGATTGCCAAAAAAAGTGTTTCTTTAACCATTTAGATGCAGGAAGGTTCACAAGAGTCTGGTGTGATTTGGGTGGCAATGGAGAATGGTGCCCGTGTGACTGGGTAACGAATAAGCAGAGGAAGATAGATGGATAAAGGTTGAGGTCTTCTAGCAGGCCAACTGTTATGTCCGTGATTTAATTGGATAGTCAAAGAACACATTGTCTCATATGTCCAAAAGTGACGTTTTTTTTTTATGCCCAGTGCTTCTGTCAAGAGGACATTCTCAATCTAAAGCAGGCCTGGACAATTATTTTGTCTTGTGGGCCACAGGTGGTACTAAAATTTGAGTCTCAGGATCAGAAAGATTGAGCATTTCTGTAAACTGAGATAAATGAGGAGTAAAGTATTGATTCAAGGTAAAATGTTTTAGGCTTCTGTAGACTATCTATTGAGGAAAAGCTGGCTGTGTAGGGGAAACGTAGATGGATAATGATAATATAAATGAAAAGTATAATTTGGACGAGTCTGGCGGGCCTGATTATAACTCCAAATGGGCCGCATCCAGCCCCTGTGCCGTAGTTTGCCCAGGTCTGATCTAAAGCACCTTTGAACCTTTCTGCAGGTGGTGTGCTCATTGGAAAAAGCCAACCACTCCAACTGGGATTCGATGGTGCCCAGTAAGGGATCCCTGGGATTCACACCAATGATAGAGACACTATCTCTGTGCCAAAGCATCATTAATCAGGAACTAAGGTGAGAAAAATTCTGATTCTTACTGATGTACAACCTGTCGTAGCTGTGGCTGAATTATGCTTCGTGTGATTGTTGCTTTAGGGGTTTTTTGTGATGGGTAGTGTCGTAAATAACCAAACATACGACGTTGCTCCCCATTGGTGAACATTTCTATAGCATGTGCTCAGAGACAGTATTGAAAACACATTGTTTAGACATCATTACTATAAAAAGATACAGCGAAAAAACAGTATTTTTCACAAGGTTCTGATGCAGGCAACACCACCTGGTGTGATCACACCAACGGATTGGTTAATACAAGAATAAATAAAGGTTAGACGTATAAGTTTAGTAGCAGACAATAACCTATAATCAAACTCCAAAATCTCCAAAAAAGACGTCACTCTACCCACTGGGCCACAGCGTCTCCACTGTTACTGCTGTTCATCAACGATTCTGTGAACACTGCACACCCTGTTCCCCTGTGTATTTGTGTGCATGTCCGTGTGTGTGTGTGTGTGTGTTCACACCTACTGTGTGTGAACATGAGGTTAGGTGTGAGGATAAACAAACAGGCACCTTTTTTACAACCCCTGCTCCTGCTCTGCTATCAAGTAGGAAACAGCACTGCCATCGGCTCTATTACTCTCTGGGGGCAGAGTGTGGCTACATGTACTTACCCCCACTGCATTATTGATGGCTGGTAATGGCGCCATTACTGGAGGATAGGAAGCTTCTGGATGTTTTAACAGGGCGCTGACGAGGACTCGTCGCTGAATTGCACTCGACATTACACGTATGTTTGGCTGGCTGTCTAATTGGACCGCAGTCTTGGAGGTCTAGCTCTGCAACATAGTTAGCGTTCATTCACTCATTCATTCATCGCAGGGGACAGCAGTCTCCATGAATGCCACCCAAATCACACTGCTCCATACTGTGAGCCATCCAACGGTGAGATACTGTCAATGTTGTCCAGATTTCCTCTTTCTTCTCCTTGTTCACATTTATCAATAATGAAAATATTGACATTATGAATTCACAGAAATGAAGCACACGTTGAATGTTTAGATAGCAGCTGAATTATAATTTTATGTATTCCTTGTGAATACCTATGTCATTTTTATTGGGGAAAAAGCAATGGAGCTACAAGAGAGTCAACTAATGAGGGCTGAGGTGGAGCGGGTTGCACTAGTGGGTCAGGGCCCTCTTTTAATGGCCAAGGACTTGAATGCTTTCCTTTAGTAGTTTATGAGGCAAGGCTTTAAAGGAAGTCAGTAAACACTAGGACCCTCTGCTTAAAGTACTTCCTGGTTTGAAGTTTGCATTTTATTTTCTAGGTCCCGAGTTCGGATTCTTTTGCTATACATTACAAAGGGGCCACGCCCTAAAGTTGCCATTTCCACTTCAACTGTGGTCTTTTTTTCTACGTCTCAAAATTACATGCATTACAAAATGTGACCGAATTGCAACAGAAATATTAATTTTACATCCGTCCTCTACATCACTGGTTCTCACTTGGAACCCACACATTTCCACATTTAAAAAAAAAAAGCCTTTGAAAAATCACTTCTTTTAACATACTTATTATTCTGCACAGTGTGCCTTTCAAAATAAGAGAGGGTCTGAAATAAAATACAAGCTCAACAGCAGATTCACATTGTGTAGCTGTCTTTTAACTCGCTGTTCGCGACATTAAAAAAGAGCCCAAAAGTGGGTCGCAACCCACCAGTTGAGAACTACTGCTCTACATGTATTTGTCATACGTAAAAAGAAGCTGCCTCAGCCAGGAGGCAGTTGTAGTAAGTATGACATTTCTAATGATCTTAACATGGCAGTAAAATCCCTGGTTAAACAGGGAGTGTGTTTTCTCAAGATGTGATACAGTGAGACTAGTGCTGATGTTCCAATCACTCCTCTGACTCATTTAATATATCCCCATGATCCGCTACCCACACCACTGAGATACAGTCTTCCAGCACAGAGCACTGAGACCCCGATGGTTTAATTTGAATAAATGGTTTTGCCCTGATTCAAACTAATGTATTTGCTGACTGCAGTGTTAGAATCCAGCCAAGTCGCCACTTTTGTGGCTGAGCAGACTTTGCCTTAATCTAAAAGTGGCACAGATGTAAATCTTAAAGAAAGAACAATCTGCCAAGGCATGTGTGTGTGTGTGTATGTGTCCGTGCATGGCTGAGTGTGGGGGAGTTGAAAAGATTAGCTTTCTCTTACTAACAACAAAGAAAATAAAAATGTAGAAAAGGTGACATGAAAGGAAAACTGTGCAAGTGCAGACATTTTACTGATGTCATTGACTAAAATAGCCTTTTTTTTACGCCATCTATTGGGGAGGCACTAGCATTGCAAGTAAAAGGAACGCAAACTCCTTGTCATTGCGATCCACGCAACTGCACCTCAAAAATGTGACTGCTGCATTTCACCCATCACCAAAGCACCTTTGAGCACCTTGGTAGCAGTGTGTGGGGCCGTGCCATGCTCAGTGGTAATCTGGCAGCTAGTGGATTCAAACCTGGAACCCTCAGG
Organism: Paraplagusia blochii; assembly: GCA_016785265.1. Taxonomy (NCBI): domain Eukaryota; kingdom Metazoa; phylum Chordata; class Actinopteri; order Pleuronectiformes; family Cynoglossidae; genus Paraplagusia; species Paraplagusia blochii. The sequence continues at coordinate 40,781 of JAFBJS010016971.1, read as the reverse complement.
ACCCAAGTCCAATAGGCCACCACTGCGGAAGAGGCAGAAGCATAAAAACATTCATCTATCCATCCAAATCACACTGCTCCATACAGTGAGTGTTGAGCTCGTTGGAAGTTATCTGGGTTGGGTTGGTGCAACAAATTGAAAGTGGACTTGAACCTGAAGCCTTGCAGACACCCAAGTCTGCTTCACTAACCACAAGGATTATTAATGGCAATAAATTATATATTAGTAGTAATATATAATAATAATAATAGCATCCTTTAGACAAATTTGGTGGACCATATTAAACTGCCAAACGGGCAGCATCCGGTCCATGGGACTTAGTTTGTTCCCTAGTATTCCTTCAAACAATCTTTCCTTAGCCTCTTATGGGGAAACTTTAAGACTTGCTGACAATCACCCCGTCGACCAGCAGATCAACACATGTCACACTTATTCAATACAGTTTTCCATTTAAGGTGAGTTGGAGAAAAAGAGACACATGTAGGGAATCTTTAAAAAATATTATTTGCAGTGGGATTCTTGGAATTGCTGAGCATAATCGAGTCAAGAGATGCTGACAAAAAAAGTCAGTGTAAAACAATAATTACATTTGACTGGTAACTGCCTTTGTGACGGAGAACAGAGGATTTCATTATCATGTGAGTGACAGACACAGACTGAGGAAATAGATTTTTACTGGTGGATAATTACCCACTGTTTTGTCATGAATGCTTTATTATGTCTTTGCTTCTTTAGATACTTCACATATATATCTTTAGCTGCTCTATACAGAGACCGGCCGCGTTCTATAATCTACGTATTTTTAATATTTTAGTCTGTCAAAACATTATTTGACAGATTATGCAATCATAATTTCACGCCACCGTATATTTTCTTGTTCATCGATTGGTTGGTGAATGCAATTGAAATGTTACGAAGCCAAAAAGAAAATGTGTCACTGTCAACGGTGTCCAAGAGTTTCCGGGCAGCAGGAAGTAATTAAGTAAAAGTCCTCAGCTCATTTGAAAGAAATACACTTCCAAAAACATTTCTCTGACTAAAGTGAGAACTTTGTTAATAACAATAATTATTTCAGAAAGATTAAAACAATGCCTTAAATTAAAGCTCAAAATTGTTGCAAGTTGTATGTCTCTAATTGGATGAATAGTAAATTAAATAAAAAAAAATAGAGGAAATGTGATTATAATAATCATGTTTAGAAACACTGATTGGGGTTAAACATGATTTTACTGTATATCAAACCTACTGATTTTTATTAGATTAGATATTAGATTTTTATATACAAATGTGGTAGTTTTATTGTCATTATATGATTTTTATTGTAATTTACTCTTTTTGGGTTGTTGGAGCAGTTTTCATCATCACGGCTTAATCCATTTTTTGCTTGGTTGAAACCAGCAGGAAATTCCAATTATATTTATGGTACATCAAACTGAATTGATCTCTGATTCTCAGGTAGAACGTTCCTGTGTCCTCACATAAGCCCGCAGTGGAGAAATACATTTGCAGTTGTGTTTTTCAGTGATTGCCACACCCAAAGGCCTTCGCACTCAAACACACTCAGCTCACACTCAGCCACAGGGTCAGCGCTGAAATCCAAGAAGCTGCAGCTCGTTGTGCAATGATAACTGCTGCATCTTCACATTCTGCCCTACAGAGACGAAATACACAGCTCGTTGCCTCCCAATCCTGCATATACAGCAAGGGATGAGGCGGCATTCAGACGGGAGATGTTGAAATAAAACCAAAAATATAAAAAAATGATCAAATTACCAAAGATCCATCAAATTTTCACAGGCACTGTCTTTGCTTATATTAGAAATTCGCACCAACACTTGGTAAAATCCGCTTGTGAAGTGCATCTATGTCCGTGATGACATGTCGGCATACTGTAATTGCTCCCTACATTTAGATGTCGGAGTTAATGCTTTCTCCCCTGCATGTAGACAGAGAACATGCACAAACCTTCAGGCAGGAGGAAGAAGAAAAAAAAATCTATGTATATGAAACACATGTGAGAGATGTGAGAGTCAGAGCTCAGGGCCATTATTAGAACAAAACCGAAGCTGTAAGATAAAGGGAGAAGGCGACCCCCCCATCTCCCTTTATGTTACAGCTGCTGTTCTATAATCAGAAAAGCTGGAGTGGAAACAGGATTATTGGTCTATTTTTATAGTAATAAAGTGAATGTTGCACCATTCTCCCTCGCCTGTCCTCTTCATATTGAATTTATTTATTTAACACCATCTTTGGGTATTTAACCAGGCAATAGAACAAATAAATAAGAAATCCATTAAAAAACATAAAATGGTTTAAGGTCAATAATTAATTTTTTAATTAATAATCTATAAATATATTACTATATGTACAGTATATATATATATACATGTATATATATATATATATAATTTCTGGTGTAAAACCGCTGCCGATTCTATTGGCCAACACATAAGTAAAGAACGTGTAAAAAAAGAAAAAAAATATTTGTACAGATTAAAAAAAAAAAAAATCTGTAAATAAGCGGCACTTGTGAAAAATAGAAAAAAAAGTGACCCCACCTTTTTCCTGAGCTTTATCCTAACAGCAGGCCTACATTTCCTGCTTTATAGCCAAAAAACAAAATAATATATTTTTACCATAATTACACAGCGGTGGAAAGAAACAAGCCCCAGTGGGAATAGAAAACTGATCTTAATGATCTCTTCAGACCAGGTGAAGTCAGGCCACGGGGGGCACATTAGCTCAGCTCCATCATCATCTACAATCTCCATGACAACCTCTTAACACGGTGACCCCCTCCTCATCACCAGGACCTCTGTCATCCATGGTCACCCTCCTGGGGCCTGTAACTGAGCTAATATGGCTGCTGCGGAGCGACCTGTGAGACAAAGATTACCAGCCACTCCTCTCCTCTCCTTAATTCCTTCAGCCCCAAGGGTTAAAGCAGCAAAAATCTGAGGAAGCGTCACACTCTCACTCACATCCAGACGATAAAAAAACACTCCATCTCCTTTAGTAGCAGAGTTAAGTAACTCTTCACCTTCTGGCTCCGGCTTCAACTGGATCTACAGCGTTATAAACCCAACAAATCCGGTGAGTCCACCAGCATCAAGAGTGCGACCTGGAGGATATTGGTCTCTTCTTCTTTCAAGAAAAAACCCTGAACGGCTGGTATGAACCAGTTAAGGACCAAAATTGCTGAGCTGTTTAGACATGGAGCTGTGAATAAGAGGGCGATTGTGAGCGACAAGAATGTGTAGCAGCAGGAAGAATGACATATTTTCAATTGTACAGCCAACAGCGGAGACATGTCCCAAACTTAAATGTAAAAAAAAAACATTTTAAAAACACGGTTTTGTTCAAGGTCATCACTTCCTTTCAGGCAGGGGAATACTCGGTCAGAGTAGCCAGTTTCACAGCATGATCAGTGAGTAAAGCAGTGCCGGCAGGTTTTATGCCGTGTTTCTAGTCTCCTAATTGTCTAAAATGTCATTGCAAATGCTCTTAATGAAAAATATACAATTTATTTAATTTAATTTTCACAAATATAGTGGTATATTTTAGGAAAATCTGGTTCATGTTGCATTGCAATTGCAATAATATTTTGAGGCTGTATCTCATATTTCGTCTTTATCCATTTATTTTGATATCCATAAATATAAAAGGAATAAAACAGCTCCCGGTTTGTTCCACCCTTTTCTTGTATACAGTCTACACCACAGATATAAGCATACACATTGTCAGTGCAGACTATTTGGTGCAACTAAGCCAAAAGGAAAGTCAATTTGAGGTGTGGCATTGTACAAGGCCTCGGTTCGAACAGACGGGGGCAGGAGTGTCAGTGCAAAAAAAATGTGGAAAGTCTGATCATTTTACCTTTCCTTATAATTTCAATGAATCAAGGATAACGTTTCACCAACCGCATTGATGCCAACCCTGAGTTAACCTTGAGTGGCACCATGGTGAAAATGCCAACAGCTGCAACAGCAAGATAGCAGCGTTTTTTTGTTTTTTTTTTACAGGAATATAGTCAATTCACTGCCAAGTATTTACCGGTAAGTAAAAATACAATATTGTTTCCAGGTTCATTTGTAAAACATGTTTTTAATAGATAAATGAAACTATGTGTGAAAAATGAAGATTATGATTTTTTTTCAAGTATCATTTTACCTTTTTGAAGTATCAAAGTTCTTTTATTTTTCATCTGCAGGTTGTAGTTTATTCAGACTAACATGCTGTCCTATAGTATGCACAGTCTATACTCCTGCTTTAGTAGAACTGAAGAAGGTAAAATACACCTGAATTAAGATGTAAAGCATTATTTTTTTTCAACCCCGAACATTATATGAAATTTATTCCATTTTCTTGCTGTATTATTGTATCAAGTGATTCATCGTTTATGCCACACTGAGGAACAAAGCAGCCACATACACAGATGCTGAAAAACCTGATATCAGTCTGTTGATGCTGCAGGATTTTTTTTGTTTTTTTTCAGTTTTGTTTGGACTTGAGCGACGTCAAAAATACACATTCTTTGCACATCATGTACTTGTATCGCAGGATAGTGGAGCTTCTGTTTGAATGTGTTAAATGAATGTGGATGTGTTCAATGTAGCCTACAGGCCCTGCATTTGATAGCAGGTATATTTAAATGTGTGCACGGGCGTGTGTGTGTGTGTGTGTGTGTGTGTGTGTGTGTGTGTGTGTGTGTGTGTGTGTGTGTAACTTACCCCCAGCTGTCCCTGAGGTTTAGACATGCTCTGACAGTGCTGGTGCTTCTCAGCCCCTCGCTCCTCTCTAGCCTTCATCTACAGTACGGTCACTGTCACTCAAAACTCCCTCACTGTCTCCAAACTCACAGTTTTCCCCTTAAACTAACACTTGTGTCTCTCAACCTTCATTTCCTCTTTTGACTCTGTCTTTCTACATAGCTTGTAACATCATCTCAACAATCTCTGCCTTCCCTCTTACTTTCTACCCATCTTCTGTCTCACTCATCCTTTCTCCTCCTCCTCCTCATCCTCCTCCTCGCTGTCATCCTCAGCAGCACTCCAGGAGCTTGGTAGTGCTGTCTCTCAGCTGGCACAGAGAACAGGCAGACACATGGGAGGGCTGTTTTGTAATCCGGCAGGTCATACCACCCTGGCACAGGGCAGAGGGGGGAGGGAGTCGGGGGATGCTGATAGGATGCAAGGCAGGCTGGTGGGAGGGACAGGAAGGGAATATGGACTGAGAGCAGCCTATATGGCTACACTCCAATCCATACCTTTGTCGCATCCCTGCGTCTGCAAGCTGATGGTCTCTTCCTTTTTTCCCACCGAGGACGGGAGGTCTAGCCTCCTCTCTGCATCCTCGTTTTACATTGAGGCTTTCCAGGAAGGAGAAGAAACTGAAGGGGAAAAAAAACATGGAAGAAGGGGAGATACGATGAGGACAAGTTAAGGAGCAGGGAGTGGTTTAGGAAGAGAGACGTCCTGATTCAACAAACAGAATCATGTACATTAGAAATGAACGAGAAAAAGAAAGAGAAGATCTGTTTAAGACAGAGCAGCAGAAGGAAAACTAGACAACAGTGTCAGTGTCTCGCTGTGGAATCATGTGCAATAGTAAAACTGCACATAGAGAGTTAAAGACAACTGGGAAGAAAAATGTGATCTCAGCGATTGACATAAATCAAATCAATTTATAATAATGTAAAGCTACATATACAATGCATTCAGCTTATGTGTGTATAATGTAGGTGTCGGAGCAGTAGCTGCCAAGGGAAAAAGTGTGGACAACCCCATCTTTGATTTTTACACAGTGGTGGCCTGGTGGTTAAGGAAGCAGACTAAGGCTAGGTTCACACTGCGCCCTGAAACAACCCATATACGATTTGTTCAGAAATCCCATTTTTTTTCGTAAGTCGTTCACATTTTCCACTTATCTGGACTTGTATGTGATCTCCAATATGAACGGGAAACGACTCAAATGTGTCCCGCATGCGCAAATTGACAGGTATAAGAGCGTCTACATAATACATAAACCAAGATGGAGCAAGTTTGCAAAGTTGTAAAGCATGGAGATGAGACGGTACCTCGCGATGTGGTTTCTGTGGCGGCGGAACTCAGTCAACAACCTGGTGTTGGAGGAGATTAAACACGAGGGTAAGGGCTTCTGGCGCTGTGTGGGGCAACAACAGCAACGTCCATTGAAAGGGGTATATGGACGCAGAGTCGCAGCCAGGAGTGGTGGGATGTTGATGTGCAGCGCTTCATCAGCTCACGAGAAACACCTCCACCAACCTCTGTGACTGCGTTGGTGCCACTGTCTAGGGAGGAAACGCAACTTCGGCAGTAGTTTATGTAACAGCTGTGACTGTTACATTAATTTCAATATATGAAAAAATGTTGTCCAGCCATAATATGCATTGCCTTAAATAAAGTATATTTAAAAAAAAAAGTGAAGCCAAGGATAGAGTCAGTGTTATTAGTATTCCCCAGCTTCACTTCTTCTCCATAACGGTGGTGATTCTACAGGTAAGACGGCTGTTTTTTCACATACAAACACACACGTGTGTGTGTGTGTACGCAATGTAAACATGCGCCCCGCTGCGTCAGCTGTTGCGGCTCTTCCTAAATTCTGATGGAAACTAGATGAACGTCAGTTGCAGTGACAAACAGCCCGAGACCATGAATGCAACTCAGCCGTTCAGACTGCAGTCGCATGTTAAAATGACGGATATGAATCGGAATTAGGACCACATCTTGAAGTGACCTGGGTCGCATGTGAAAAAAATCGGATCTGTGTCGTTCATATTGTCAATAACAAATCGGATACAAGGCGCATATTGGCGAAAAAAAAAAATCAGATTTGGGTTGTTTCAGGGTGCAGTGTGAACCTAGCCTTAGATTCACAAGGTGGCATATTAGCCACCACTGAGGAGCTCTGATCATAGCACCATCCCGATCCTCATAACTTCCAGTGGGCTCACCACCCATGGGAAGGATCACAGTATGGGACAGTGTGATTTGGGTTGCAGTGGTGGAGACTGCTGCCCCTGTGATCCAATAACAGATAAGAGTATGGAGAAGAATGAATGAATGTAAATATAAATAAACAAATATTGCCACTTTCAAAAGAAAGAGTTAAGTCAAAAGAAAATATCAAAAACTACAAAAAAAGTGTCAAAATACTGACTAAAGGTAAAAAAGGTTAACCAAAACCGTCAATTAAATTTGCTCAAAATAGATAAATGGAACTATATACTCTGTTTTCAACAGTCTTATGATCCAGCTTTTAACCCCAGTATAAATGTAAAGTACGTTTTAATAAACTGGAACCTAACAATGAGAGTCGACTATGGACAACTGTCTATGTTAATGTGTCGCTAAAGGGGAAACAACTGCACAAATCTACCTGTGGTTAAATGTCAGCAAAGTAAGAAAATATTGGCTGGTTACAACTGTCACTGCTATACAGTTTTACAACACACGTTTTTAAAAATGTTTTTGCACAATTCAGATTTCCTTTTCTATTTACATCCGTGTTTCATTTTATTTAATGATAATAAAAATAAAAAAAAAGCGGACTGGTCTGGAACCCAATTTTTTCTTCCGGCATGAATAAAGTCATCCATCTCTCCATCTCACGTGTCCCCACATTTTTGTCATTATTATGTAAAAATGTACGTTGATGAGGCCATTAGCCGGCAGTAAACCCACTCCCCTGCCTGTGTTATGGTTACTTAATAAGATAGCTGCTATACAACTTAGCCATTAGAACAATGTTAATGGGAGAAAGAGAAAAGGGCAGCGAGACGGGGAAACATTGTGCTAACACAGTAATGATGGTGGGCTGTTTGTGTCTTTCTCATATTAGCCACCATTTGTGGCTTTTATGTAAAAATAAATATGCTGTTAAAATGGTTTGATAGGCTTCACTGTGTTTGGGTCTTAGAAATGAGCAGTGAAAACATTCACTTTCTTGAAAGAGAAGAGTCAGTACTGTCTGACCATTAACAAAGCCTCCAGCTTAAACAAACTTGCTTAAACAAATTGAAACTCAGACATAGCTATAAAAAATATATATATATAGCCTAGAAATATAAGAAGTCTAATGGCATAAAAATAGGTTAGTCGTGCAGGTAAAAAAAAGGAAAAATACACATAAACACATACACATAAATAAATATAAATGCATATACATATACACATATATAGTATTAACATACATGCATACATAAATATATATCTTTGTAGTTTTAAGAATGCATATATATGTATATATATATATAAATATATATATATATTAGGGGTGTGAAGATTAATCGTTTTGGATCAGTTATTGATCTGTGACCTAAACAATCCAAGTATATCAGTCCAAAACCCTGATCGCTTAAAATACAGTAAAACGGTTTGACTCCGTCACCCGGCAAGACGGCAGAGTGGGACTGATGACTGGGTGACGATGACGCTTGCACGGCAGGAACGACCAGTAGTCAGAGGTCCTCAGCATCCTCAACTCTAACTCCAACCACCACTCTAACTCCATGTCCTCCCTCCCGCATCCATCAATCTCCTCTTTGGCCTTCCTTTTCGTCTCTTGCCTGGTAGCTCCATGTCTAGCATTCTTCTCCCAATATAACCACTGTCCCTCTTCTGAACATGTCCAAGCCCTCTTAATCTGGCTTCTCTAGCTTTTTCCCCAAACCTTCCTGTCTGTGCAAAATTAGTTAGGTTCAGGTAATTCAATTCAAAATTAGTCACTTCGAAAGCAACTGGACATAGGGGTTCCGAAGAACTGAAGAAGCCTCTTGGATGAGAGGTGAAACGTCTTCAAGAAACCTACTATGTCCAGTTGCTTTCGAAGTAACTAGTTTTGGATTGAATTACCTGGATGACTGAGAATCTACACAGACATCTTCCTGTCTGTGTTTTCCCCCTGATTACCTCATTCCTAATCCTGTCCATCCTTGTCACCCCCAAAGAGAATCTCAGCATCTTTAACTCCTCCACCTCCAGCTCTGCCTCTTCTTCTACCTATTCCTAGTGTCTCTAATCCATCCATCATGGCTGGTCTCACAACTGTCCTGTAAACCTTTCCCTTCACCTTAGCTGCCACTCTTCTATCACCAATAACTGCAGAGACCTTTCTCCAGTTGTTCCATCCTGCCTGTACTCAATTCTTTTCCTCTCTTCCACAGTCTCCACTGCTCTGAACAGTTGATCCTAATTATCTGCTCCTCCACCTTCTTCACCTGTGCTCCTTGTAACCTCACCATTCCACTGTTCCCCTTTTCATTCACACACGTACTCTGTCTTGCTATGACTGACCTTCATTCCTTTTCTCTCCAGTCCAAATCTCCACCTCTCTAGGTTCTCTTCTAGCTGTTGCCTGTTCTCACTGCAGATCACAATATCATCTGCAAACATCATTGTCCATGAAGACTCCTGTCTGACCTCATCTGTCAATCTGTTCATCACCAGAGCAACCAAAAAGGGGCTCAGGGCAGATCCTTGATGAAGGCCCACCTCCACCTTAAATTCCTTTGTCCTTCCAACAGCACACCTCACCACCGTTTTTTTATTCTCAGGCGGACCCCGGAGCTGTCTACCCTTCCCCTTAGGCATCTTTTCC
>JAFBJS010016971.1:20228-30905 GCA_016785265.1 Paraplagusia blochii | reverse complement strand
TTCTCCAGTTGTTCCATCCTGCCTGTGTTCTATTCTTCACCTCTCCTCCACAGTCTCCACTGCTCTGAACAGTTGAGCCCAAGTATCTGAGCTCCTCCACTTTCTCCAACTCTGCTCCTTGTAACCTTACCACTCCACTGTTCTCCTTTTCATTCACACACATGTATGCGGTCTTGTTATGACTGGCCTTCATTCCTCTTCTCTCCAGTCCAAATCTCCACCTCTCTAGGTTCTCTTCTAGCTGTTGCCTGCTCTCACTGCAGATCACAATATCATCTGCAAACATCATTGTCCATGAAGACTCCTGTCTGACCTCATCTGTCAATCTGTCCATCACCAGAGCAACCAAAAAGGGGCAGATCCTTGATGAAGGCCCACCTCCACCTTAAATTCCTTTGTCCTTCCAACACACCTCACCACCGTTGTGCTGTTATAAATAAATAAATAAATATTAGTACATTTACCATCATACCACTGCTGCGGTCACAGTGTAGCTGTGGTTTGTGCCCCTGCACTTCCAGCCATGATCATTTATTCATTCCTGTGGTTTTCACAACATTTGTAAAGCACATTTTAAAGAAGGTATTTCCAATACTTAAATCATCTTATGCAAAACCAATGGCAGCCATCACCTCCATCAGCTGACCATTAAATCCAACCCGCAGGATCTGCTCTTAGTCGGGCTGTTTTTCAACGTGCAAATGTAATTTAGTACCACAGCCAATAAAAAAGGGTTGATTCATAGAACCTTTTTAAATGCATTGTTGAAAGGTTGTTTTTATGGAGAGGTAATACTTTAACAGGTACAGTAATAGTGCTGTTTTATATTACCTTTAATAAAATCCCAAAGCCGTTCAGTGGGCTCACCACCAGCAGGAAGGCTCACAGTGTGGTGAAGTGTGATTTGGGTAGGAGTCGTGGAGACTGCTGGCTCTGGGACCCTGTAATGTATAAGGAGTTGAATAGGCTGTTTCAGTCGTAAATGGCGTTGCATTATTTGTCATAGAATAATTTTTTTAATGTTGTAAGGTAAAACTTGTCTTAAAAAAATGGTGAAAATTAAAATTGTTTTAGTAAATTGCTGGCAGTCATGTCCAAGTTGACTTCTTTTTACATGACCTGCGGTTAACTAACTCCCAATTACCATTTAAAGACATCTCAGCGAACTTGGCTAATCTAATTATTTGCTGTAGTTTTTTGGGGGGAAATTACCCTGATTCACACCCCAAATATATATATATATATACACATATATACATACATATATACACATATATACATACATATATATACACACACACACATATATATATACATACATATACACACACATACATACATATATACATACATACAAATATATATTTTATATTTTTATAATATATGATTATAAAAATTATAACAACGTTTGGACAAGTTTCTTGAGACAAAGCTGTAGAAAAAGCTAGAGAAGCCAGATTAAGATGGTTTAGACATTTTCAGAGGAGGGACAGTGGTTATGCTGGTAGAAAAATATCCTAGAGATGGAGCTACCAGGTAGGAGACAAAGAGGAGATTTATGGATGCAGTGAGGGAGGACATGGAGGTAGTTGGAGTTAGAGTTGAGGATAAAGAGGACAGGGAGAGATGGAAATTGTTTACTCACTGTGACAAACCCTGAAAACAAAAAAAGGGACAAGGGGAAAGGAAAAGAAGGACAAGTTTGTTGACCAGATTAGAAAAGCCAAAGGGCCACATCTGGACCCTGGGCCGTAGTTTGCCATTGTCTGGCCTAGACAGATAATGTCCTATTTGGTCAAATTACATAAATCATGCACTGGTTGACATATCTTTAAAGAGAATAAACAGATGAAGCTAACATTGCACAAACCTAGAGTAGCTGTTCTGCAGTACAACTAGGGTCCACTAGTCTGCTGTTGCAGATCTCTGGCCTAAATGTTTTCCCTTCTCCCTATGGAAACCATTTTAGTTATAAGGCTAGGGCTATACCAGCACACTTGAATTATACAACAGGGCTTTTGTAAATGTGCATTTAGCTACAATCACAATCTAGAGAAGGGAGCATAAATAGCAACAACAACATTACCAAAACACTCCATATATTACACAGAACTGAAGCCTGAAACCTTAAAGAAGGGACAGCAAAAGAGTCCACATCACCAAACCTCCATAATACAACATCCCCACCAAAGTGCAGATGGACTGGTCCTGCACGTCTGAGTCTGGGCTGTCATTAATACGACAGATGCCAGCCACCAACCCTCCACTTGTGATGTCCATTAGCTTCTTTCACACTGGTGACTCAGACTCTCCCCCTCTCCCTCACCTGCACCTGCTGTTTCTCCCTCTTCTGTCAGAGTCTAAAAACACCAACCTCTTCATGGAGGTGGTGATCAGTGCAGCTGTCATAAGACATTTTGGCATCGTCACCGTTATCAACGTGATCATCACCGCCAGTAACAGAAGCAGCATCACCTACAGTGTGAGTCAGTCTGGTCATTATGTCATCACACTGGAGGACAATACCATGGTCAGTTTTTATTCTGTTGTGATTAAATATCTGTAGGACGTCACTTTTCCTGGGGGGACAATTAAGTTTAGGTCAGAAGGAGCAATAGGATCAGATCTGTGTTATGGCTCTACCTCTCGCGTTGAATGTGAATATCTCTGTTTTTTTTCCAAACAAGTGAGAGTAAAGCAAACACCTTGTCACATACCATAGCAAACAACAGAATTTAACATCTGCAATTAAAACATCACCAAAGTGACCTCAGTAGTAAACTTGTAGGTGTTGGATTCAAACCTGGAACCCTTATGGCCCAAGTCTGGTTCCTGAGACTTTAGGCCACCACTGGCCCAACACCCTGGGTCACATAAGGATCCCATCATGTTGTCTATATTCAGAAACTGCTGTGTCTGAGATTGACGTAGCCTATAGTGTCTGTTTATGTTAGAAGAAAAAAGTTCATGCCGTGATGCAGATAGTTGGTTGCCATAGTTTAGCTCAACATAGGTAAGGCTGTAGCCTCTGCGAAACAACAGGTGCTTCTTATTTCTGGATGCATTTTGCATTATTAATCATTCTTTGTTAAACACAGAGCATTCTCCGCCACTCTTGATTTGATTTTTTTTTTGGTCGATTTTTGGCATTTTGAAACCATGGAGCATATGAACCAGGAGTCACCCACCTGTTGATTGGGTTCACCTGTGGCCCCTATGGTCCACTTAAGGTGCCCACGGGGTGTGCTACCAAGAAACAAAACCAGTCCAAAAAGGGTCAGAATGGTCCTGTGTCCATGTGGATTTTGAGTAGAGGATACACTAACAATGATATTCTAATGAGTGAAATCATGATGGTCAGAAGAGGGGTCACTATTGTATGTCCCAGAACTCTTTTTTATTACATTGTTTGGTAAGTCTCGACACTCGTATTACTGAGTGCCAAGCAAATGGCTCTTGGTTCCAAAAGGTTGATGACTCTTGTTATACACTATGTTAAGCTGAGCATTCGTTTATTATAATTGACTGAGTCATTATTAATTTTCTTATGATTTTTGGAGGCAGAGACGATTGTTGGCTCTATTCATCTCTCATTGTATTGTGTACATGGGGTAAAAACGAATGATTATCACTTTATGATCGCCTCCAGACCACCTCAAAATTGTTTTGAAAATCAAACATGTTTAAAATCCTACAGATTTTTTTTTTACCTCAACACTGCACATGCACAAACATAGAGGAGTAATCAAGTAAACAACACAGAGCAACAAAGCAAAATTGACAGGCGAGACCGATCGCGGCTGCCAAGACATGTCCTTGTACATAAACGTCATTCTCGCTTTTTCTTTTCCGTGTCTGTGCACAAAATGGCACAAATTGTCAGGAAAATGCATTTTGTTTGCTGAGCATCAGTCTAATAGCTAACCCTTGTGTTTCACTTACAAACGTATGAGCAGCACATGGATGCAGAAAGCCAGTGAATGCCGGGCTAAGAGTTCCATGACTCTGGAGAACATAGGTCTTGCTAGGTATTGGAGAAACACTGGTATTGAATCCTCAATTCTTAAAACAACCTAAAAAAAAATCCCCAAAGACAGAACAAATGGAGCAGTGAAAGACTAATAACAGTTTGTACGAGTCATTCAGTGTCACCTGCAGTGGGATCCAATCCCAGTGGATCACAGTGAAATTAGTTCACCTAATTTCTAAACTTCATGCCTTAACTGTGGCAAGAACTGAACAAACCTGGATGAACCCACATGCAGTGCTAGAAACCAACTGAATCCAGCTCACATGGAATAAGTCAAATGCTACTCAGTGGCCTTCCCATCCCGTGGCTTGAACGCCACCCACTCCACTAGAGGTGGTCATAAAATTGAGTCATTGCATTGAAATCTACTTCAAGTCGTCACTGACGGAGTTCAGGAGTCTTAGAAGAGGCAGATGAAATGAAGAACTAATTCTACGGTAATGACTAAACATCAAAGTGGGTTAGCAGGTAAATGAAGCAGGAAACAGAGCAGGCAGCAAGACAAGCACATAACAAAACAATTCCACACTGACTGAACAAAGCTCTGAATTCAAAAACTAACTAATTAAAAAGGGAATAAGCTGCAAGAGATGATGAACGGAGACTGGAGTAGAAAAAAAAAACAAAACACAGGACTGTAAGAACGAAAGCAGGAAGACAACAGGAGTGAGTAGATGGAAGCTAAGAACAAATGAAAGAAGGTAGGAACAGTCAGCAAGAAGGGTGGGAATTCAATAGGTAGGTTGAAAAGAAAGCGTTAAGGAATGTAAACAAAGAGAAGACAGAATTGAAACAGAGAAAAGGGAGTATATATATATATATACATACATACACACTTTTATTATTATATAGATATTTAACATCTATAAAAATATGCTACCACCTTTAAAACAGAAGGCAGGAAAATATTATGGGTAGGTAAAAAACTTCAGATATGGCAATACATTTTTGGTATTGGTAGGAAAATATTACGAGTAGGAAAATACGGCACTGAGCTACGGCACCAACACTTTATTTTGACACACAATCAACGTAAAGATGAAAAAAAACAAACTGCCCCCTGTAAGGACTTGGTGTCAGCGAACCTTGCAAGATCAGGGAACGTTATGATAGGCCTCATCCTGGTTATAAGTCCTAGGCCTCAGATAGTGTTAATCCAGCCCTGCTGATTACCATCCCAATAGATCCATAGAACTGTCCCCACCCACGTAACTTCCAGTGGGTTGACCGCCCAGGGGAAGGCTCATAGTACAGTATGCAGTATAATTTGGGTGACAGTCGTAGTGACTGCTGCCCCTGAGATCTGGTAACAGAGGATGAATATGAAGTAATGAATGACTGAAAGAGAACAAGGTGAGCAAATAGACTGGAGAAAAATCTGATTCTGATTTTTAAATTAATTCATACAAAAAAGTACATATTTTATGTTCTGTACAGAAAACCCAATGGGGAACATGGAGTATTAAGGCAAACAGAACATTCAGGAAGAGCTAGTTAAAGAGTTTAGTTAGGCAACTGGACATTCCCTTTTTTGGAAAACATTTCAACCCTCACCCAAGAGGATTCTTCAGTTCTAACCCTTAAGACCTCCAGAAAACTTGATATAACGTCTATCAGTCCCCACTAACAGTTAGAACAGAAGAATGGATGAGAGGTGAAACGTTTCCCAAGAAACTGAATGTCCAGTTGCCTAACTAAACTCTTTAACCTGGACCATGACTTGGATGACTGAGAACATTTATCAACATTCAGAAAGAGAAGTGACAGTAAAAAAAAAAAGGACTAGAAACAGACCTGGACCACTGGCAGAACCATGACGGTGTCGACGACCCACCAAAGTGTTGAGAGGTGTATATACACAGGGCAGGTGAGACAGGTGAGACTAATTAACAGAGAATCACAGGAGACAGGTGAGGCTGATGTAACTGACTGACCAAAAGGGACAGTGACACCTGGAGCAGACATATTCACATCTTAACATACAGTATTATTGTGGATGGTTCCACGTGACACAATTGTTGTCTATTTTCCTACATACATTATACAAGAATATACTTACACATTCAAAACACATTTTTATTTGTATTTTTTTCTTTTTTTTTTCTAAATAAAAGCTCATTTTGAATGGTGAATCTCTGTTCTTGTGCTTCTGTATACATTCTATGGGGGTGTTTCCCATCAGGTGCAGTTTCATCAGTTTGTAACAGGAAGACTTAAGTGAAAGATGACTGTGGTTCAGACTGGCACCAAAGAAAGGGCTGAATCACTGCAGTGAGTCTGCGGCCAAACACGTACTCACTTTTCGTCCCAACTGTTCGAGTATCTTCAATTGATCTGCCTTTTAAAAAACTAGTGATGTATCTTGTGTGTCAGACAACCCTCTGTGCAGTAGGTTCTTAGGTGTCCACAAGAAGAAGGCACTAGAAAAAATAGTGTTACTATTGAATCTATTTTCTTTAATATCATGCATTCAATCAACTGACCTGAAGCTGTAGCGAAAAAATGTTTTATTATTATTTTTTTTTAATGTTTCTATTTGGTCAGAGAACTTGGTCAGTAAGGTTTCTTCTTACAGCTCGATAATTGATTTGAACTCTGGATGGATGGATGCATGGATGGATGGATGGATGGGTGGGTGTAAAATTTAAAGCATGTAAGACCTGAACAGTGTTGAATAGTAGATCAATAGGTTAGTAGTAAAAAAATTGATTAATGTAAAGAAGCGTTAGTAGATTAGTAGGTCATAATTATTGCTGTGAGTAGTGATGTTGATTAATTTCAATCTCAAATGTCATTATTATTTTTTTTATATTTCTATCTTTGTTTGCATATACATATTTTTGCATTCCCACATACATGTGTACCGCATATACAGGTCCTACTCAAAAATTTGCATATTGTAATAAAATTAAAATTAAGCTTTCATATATTTTAGATTCATTGCACATCAGCTTCAGGTCTTTTATTGTTTCAATATTGATGATCTGGCAAAAAGTAAAGAAAAATAAAAAATCCCTATCTAAAAAAAATAGCATATTCCGACCGACCAATAAAAAAGTCAACCTTCAAATTATTATATTCAGCTATGCAGTCAATACTTGGTCGGGAATCCTTTTTTTCAGAAATGACGGCTTCTATGCGGCATGGAGGCAATCAGCCTGTGGTACTGCTGAGGTGTTATGGAGGCCCAGGATGTTTCGATAGCGGCCTTAAGCTCATCCACAGTGTTGGGTCTGGTGTCTCTCAACTTCCTCTTCACAATATCCCACAGATTCTCAATAGGGTTCAGGTCAGGAGAGTTGGCAGGCCGATTGAGCACAGTAATACCATGGTCAGTAAACCATTTACCAGTGGTTTTGGCACTGTGAGCAGGTGCCAGGTCGTGCTGAAAAATAAAATCTTTATCTCCATAAAGCTTTTCAGCAGATGGAAGCATGGAGTGCTCCAAAATCTCCTGATAGCTGGCTGCATTGACCCTGCCCTTGATAAAACAGTGGACCAACAACAGCAGCTGACATGGCACCTGGTACTTGACACTGGACTTCAGGCATTTTGGCATTTCCTTCTCCCCAGTCTTCCTCCAGACTCTGGCACCTTGATTTCCAAATGACATGCAAAGTTTGCTTTCATCCGAAAATAGTACTTTGGACCACAGAGCAACAGTCCAGAGCTGCTTCTCTGTAGCCCAGGTCAGGCGCCGTTTCTGGTTCAAAAGGGGCTTGACCTGGGGAATGCGACACCTGTAGCCCATTTCCTGCACACGTCTGGAATCCAAGGTCTGGAATCGGCCCATCTCCACAATCTTCCTCAGGGTCCAGTCAGCTCTTCCGGTTGTGCAGCGTTTTCTGCCACACTTTTTCCTTCCCACAGATCTCCCACTGAGGTGCCTTGATACAGCACTTTGGGAACAGCCTATTTGATCAGAAATTTCTTTCCGTGTCTTGCCCTCTTCCTTGAGGGTGTCAATAATGGCCTTCTGGACAGCAGTAGGGTCAGCAGTCCAGCCCATGATTGCAATTTTGAGTAATGATAATGTTATAAAGTTTTTGTAAGCCTCAGGAATCTTTTGCAGGTGTTTAGAGTTACTTCGTTGATTCAGATGATTTGGTTAATAGCTCGTTTAGAGTGAATTTTCATGATTTTTTGAGAAAGGAATTTGGGATTTTCATGAGCTGTATGCCAAAATCATCAGTATTAAAACAATAAAAGACCTGAAACAGTTCAGTTAGTGTGCAACAAATCTAAAATATGTGAAAGTTTAATTTTTATCATTACATTATGGAAAATAATGAACCTTATCACAGTCACTCACAATTTTTTTTAAAAGGACCAGTACACGCAATACATATACACCCAGATATACATACATATATAGGCACATATCACATGTCCATTCTGTATATTTGTTATATACAGTATATATAAATATACACGCAAATACACACACATGCATGCCCAAGCCGACATATATGTATTACACGTGCATCCTGAAGCACATTCAGTATATACATACATCAGTATTGATGCTTATGTTATATGTAATAAGATATAACATCTGCATAGAAATATGATGCAATGTAATATATAATATATATATATATATAATTAAAGTAGATTAAGATCAAGATAAAGATTGGTGAGTATTGCACCTTACAATTGTGGGGTTATTGCTTATTGCTTGCTAACTGCTCCTTGTAATGTGTAATAATGTAATTTGCTATTGTTACTACCACTGATTGAATATGGGTTCTGAATCTAACATTTGGTAGTATTGATAAAGGTAGTATTGATAAAGTATTGGTAGTATAAATTTTTAACTATTTAGACAGCTTGTGGGACAATTGGAAATATTAGAAAATATTTAAGGACGCTATAATAAAGTCAATAATCGTCAATGACTCGCCACAGAAATCAATAAGTCAACGCAGGAGCAAACAGACCTTTCCTCTCTGTTCTCCGTTCTCCTCTGTAAAATAAATCATAAAATGATATGTTGCAGAATGATGGCGAAGCTGGGTTGTGAACGTAAATATGACTCATGGTTATGGGAGCAGCAGTCATAAAGTGCAGCCCTGCGACATCATCGGGGAGCGGGAAATCAGATCATCAGGTGTACAAACAGGAGTGAACAGGAGGATAAAATAGGTGAATTCAATAGAAGAAAAAATAAAAGGAAGACGGAGGAAAGGAGAGACACGCAGTGTGGGGAGAGTGGGGGAGGTGCAGCAGCAGCAGCAGCGGTGGAGGCAGCATCGGCAGCAGCACCAGCAGCAGCAGCAGAAGACCATAGGCTGAAACTGTCTGCTGTGTTTAATTGCTGTAAAATAGGCTGTAAGCGTCTCTTCCCACCTACTCTTAGCATTGTTAATATGCTGTTAGCCTCTCCACCTCCTCCTCATCATCATCGTCACAGTCTCCCGACACACGCACTCACACACACCAACACACACTTACTTTTTCTTTACATGCATTTTCCATGCCTGCTTGCACAGGGTTGGGACAAATGGAGACTAAGATGCTCATTGTAGAAAGTCGTAAGGGTCAAATTTACTCACTTGGGCTTCCTGCACTCACTCTCTCTCTCTCACACACACACAGACACACTTTTGTACACACACATACAGGCATTCAATTGTTTCCTGTTAGAATGTTACCAGTGAATATCCAGGAAGACACTGAATAGGCATGGAGACATGGACCAAGATTATCCACTTAAGTCTGAACTGAGCTTCAGAATATTGCAGAAAAAATCATGTGAGGCTGATCTTAGTATCTCAATATATATAAAAAAAAAAACACAGCTAAGCTTTACAAGAAATTGTACAAGAACGCAAAGCTTTTGTACAACAAAACAACAGCACAGATCACACAGATCCAATTTTTAAAAAATATTAAACTGCTCCCAGTTATGAGCTCTCTGAAGCTCTCTTTATCTGCTAAAACAAAAGTTACCATATTTCAAAATCAAAATTTTTAAATGCGACTTTCTTGTCCTCAGGAGCTGCCCTGAATCATTTGTCAGAGCATGACGGCCATTGTAGTCAGGCGCCCGGTGGAGTAGCACTGTTGTATAATGTTTTTTTTTCCGAAGCCACCAGAACAAACCTCGTTATTCCTTAGAAGAATCTTTAAGGATCTCCAAATTCCAGTCTATTTCAAGCCCACCAACACTCTTAGACAGAAACTGGTCCACCCAGAAGACACAATACCTCATTATCAACAGAGCTGTTGTATATGTAGTACAGTGCAAAGAGGACTGCCCTGACCTCGACATTGGTGAAACTAAACAACCACAGGTCAAATGTATGCAACAACACAGAAGACCCAACTCATCAGGACAGGACTCTGCGGTTCATTTACACCTAGAAGAGAAGGGACACAGTTTTGTGGCTGAAGACGTCCAAATCCTGGCCAGAGAAGACAGATGGTTTGAAAGAGGAGTGAAGGAAGCCATCTACGTCAACCTGGAGAAACGTCCTCTCAACAGAGGGGAAGGACTAAGACACAATCTTTCATCCACTTATGAAGTTGTTTTGAATTCTTATTGTAGAAAGCGTTGTCTACAAATAAGCAGGCCAGGACACACTTCTCCGTCTCGGGGGATTTATTGTATCAAAAGGTTTCTGACCATGGCAGGTCCAACACGA
>JAFBJS010016971.1:0-19566 GCA_016785265.1 Paraplagusia blochii | reverse complement strand
TCACACCGCCATTCACACCTCTAACTCAACATACAGCTCGTCTCGCACAGGGTGTGACACATCACCCTGTCACCCCACCTCCCTCTTATAGCCTTTTTGTTCTACAACAACCCCCCTTTCACAGGTATGCAACCCTTGTTTGAGGTTTAATACCAGGACTCCCCTGTAGTCGGTTAAAACTGAAGAAGACTCTTGGATAAAGAGGTGAAACGTCTTCAAGAAACCTACTATGTCCAGTTGCTCTTGAAGTAACTAATTTTGTCCTGTAGTATACTGTGTTACAACAGTGAGGAGTAACAATGTACTGAGCTGGGTATAAGTTCTATAAGGATCCTTAGATGCCACCAGTTAAGAGACATGCTTATGTGGCATACTTTAAACGTGTTGTAGTGGCTTAGTGGTTAAGGACGTGGGTCCAGACTTGGGTGTGGAGGGGTGCAGGTTGGAATCCACAAGCTGCCAGGTTACAACCGAGGTCCACCGACTTATTACCGTCCCCACTCACTTCTCACCGGGGCGCTGAAACCTGCCCACTGTTCACTTTGGTGATGGGTTGAATTCAGAGGACACTTTTCATTGTGTACAGTGATGTGGATCACAATGACTTTGCTTTCCTTTCCTTCCTCCTTTTTCCTTCGAACTCAAGTCTGGCATCATCACTGAACAGCTATGTAACAGCAACAAGACTCAGATAATGAGCAGAAGAAACCAAGCATCATCGCCGCTGAAATAACTCTTGATCTCACACAGAGATGAGGAATTTGATGCATTCGCGGAAGAGAGATTTTGACTGTTATCACTGACGGTGTTGAATACAGTTCGACTTGTTTTTTTTTTTTAATTTATTTTAGAACCTAATTAATACTTCGGGAGTATCCTCCACGAAATTATGGCTTTCCTGGAGTATCCACCAGGAAATTATGGCTGCCCCCTGCTCCGCCAGCTGAGCTAGCACCCGGGGAGAAGTATATGGGGACAATACCATGCTCAGGGCACCTCAGCGGTAACTTAGCGGTAGGGGGATTCGTACCGAGGTCCCAAGTCCACCTCCCTAATCCCTAGGCCACCAACTGTTCCAATTGGACTTTTATGTGCCGCTTATTGCTTCTCATAGTCTGGTGCAAAAATATTGTTACTCTATAAACTGGAGATTCACCAAAATTTCTTGGACCAAAAATCTTTCTGCCAAAAATGACTCAAACCACATTTTGTCACCGAAAAAAGAAGACTGACAGAATGTTATGATGACACAAGCAAAAACCCAGCAGCCAGGGCAGGTTTGTGTGAAAGTGTCAATATATCTGAGAAAGACTGGGATAAGTTGCAAGTTCAAGCGGGGGAGCATCTGCAAGGAATTTCTCTATATCTTTCGTCAAATCCAAACAACTAAAATACGAGAAGAAAGATGAGAACACGTCACTTCACAACAGCAGGTCTGAACAGAGGACAATCTCTTGCCCCATTTGGGCAGCAAACTGAAGGAAAGAAGGAAAGCAAACGCCTTGTCATTGTCATCCAAACCACTGCACCATTGGGACGGTGCCATGCTCAGTGGACCTCAGTGGTATCCTGGCAGTTGGTGGATTCGAACCTGGAACCCTGCAGACCTCAGTCGGGTTCCCTAATAAAGCCACCACAAGATCAACTCCTGTCATGCCTTGGTGACAGAGTGTCTTGTATATCCGGTTCCTTTGTGCTTCATCGCGACCGTACTTGTGTTACGAGGATCATTTCTTGTATGCAAGAACAAACCAGCTATTGCTGTTAATGGTACTAAGCATAATATTCTTATTTTGCTCCATTTTAGGATTTCATTTTATTCGGCGCATCTCGGACATGATCCAATTATTGAAACACTTTAGTTGCTTTATGGTGATGCACAATTCCAAATTTTGGCTTTTTTTTTTAAATAAAACTAAGATCCATGCTAGAGAATATGTTAATACTGCCCTATAACTTATTTTCTTATGCCCTCAATACCACACGCCGTTGTATACTGTGCTTATAATTTAACTTAATGCAAACACATTGTCAATACTGTTTATAGTGTTCTATTCTGGTTATTGTTTTTAAGCCTGTACAAGTATATCGTTTGTGCTCTCTTTTCTTACATCTATCTTCCACTTCTGTGCTGTTGCAAAATGCAATTTCCCCACTGTGGGACAAATAAAGGATTTCTTAATCTTAATCTTAATATGTCACCATCTTCAACCAAAGGTGGATATAACGGAATATTTTCAGATTACATTACCTCCCCCAGAAGCAGTACTGCAGAGCTAACATCAGTATTGCTACCAACTGTCAGTCCCTTAATGACCACAGTGAACCCATTTACTTCCAGCGACTTCCAGCAGAATAATGTCACGCTGACATGTTAAGCAGCTCAGGTCATTCCAGACCAGTTTCATAAACATCACAGCGCCATCACCGGGTCTCTTTGCATCATGCTGACTGGTGTGTTTAAATGAAAACATCCATTTCCAGAGTTTTCAGAATATTACGTTTATATATACGCTTATTTCTGCTATGGAACGTTGCTCCTGTTTTGCCGTTGTTTCCTTCAGCTGCATCGCCGTATTGTCTAATACCACATTCAGTTTCAAGCAGACGTACTGTTTGTCTTCTTCCTTCTCTCTCTCTGCCTTAAACGTCCCCTCTCCACCCTCCCTCCATCCATCCCTCTGTTGCTCCCACTCCCCTGCATGTTAACCAAGCCACAGGATGCTGAAGGCTTTAATCAGAGCAGCACAATGCACACAGCTCTCTGTGGTGATGATTGCTTTCACTTCCTTTCGATCCTTTTGCTTCTCATCTGTCTGGTCACACTTGCAGCCATCTGAATTTTTTACTTCAGATCATCTCTCGTCTCCTGCGGCTTTCTGAATTACAGAAATCTTCACCCATGATGCGGGATGGAGGGTTGGTTAAAACTAGGGCTGTCAATTGTTTTATTAATACATTTTTAAACAGATTAATCATAGGGCAGATGCGGAGAAGAATAATGATTGGAATTTGGATTATGATAATGGAACATAACGAGGTATGATTAAAGGAATCTGTAAACTCATTTATTAATCTTCAGCAGACAGCAGTCTCCACAACTGCGACCCAAATCACACAATACTTGGAGCATTCCTAGGGATGGCGACTCCACTGGAAATGGCATCGGGATTGTGCTACGCTCAGAGCACCTCAGTTTGCCACTGAGGAGTGGCAGTGGACTCCATCCTGAAGACTTGCGGACTGAAATCTGATTCCTTAACTGGAAAAGCAAACTGACTGATGCAAATAACACAATACATCCACCCATCCATCTTCATCCGCTTGTCTGTAACCCAGTTCCGGGGACAGTCGTCTCTACAATAGCCTCCCAAATCACATTGCACCATACCGTACGGAAGTCAACCGCCCTAACAGGGATTCGAACTTACCCAGGAGATCAACCCTGTAGTTAAACACCGAAGATGGCCTCATAGAAAACATAATGAGAAAATATATAAATCCATCACTGTATTTCTTTAGTATATTATGTTCCAGAAAGATCCAAGCATTTGTCAAAAAGAATATATTCAAAACCCCTTCCTAAATAATCACACATTAATCAAGCACATTTTTTTATAAGCTAGGTAATAATTAAATAAGAAAAGGGAAAATCCTTGAAAAGAACACTTAACTGCTGAAATCTTCATTGCTTGCAATTCTTGAAAAAAATCTTAATAAAAATTTACTGGCGACAGTGGTGTCCTAGTGGTTAAGGAAGCAGAATGGAGTCGGCAAGGCCTCAGGTTCGAATCCACCAGCTGCCAGGTTGCCACTGAGGTGTTCTGACCGTAGCACCATCCAGACCGACATAACTTCATGTGGGCTCACCACCCACATGATGGCTAACTGTATGGAGCAGTGGGATTTGTGTGGCGGTTTTGGAGACTGCTGCCCCTGAGATCTGGTAACAGATAAGAGGATGGAGTTGAATGAAGGACTGAATTAATATTTACCCAAACATGGACATAATGTATATTCTATTTTTTTTTAATACTAGTTGCTATAGACAGATGAACATAGTTGTTGGTTGGAGAGGCTGCTGTAGGAGAGCATGATTGACAAGCTGAAAGGCAAAATCGTAAAGATTCTTCCTTTAAAATAAATGCAACTCTATACCTGTAGTGAAGCTATAAATACATGGGTCTTTTTAACTTTATACTAACTTTTACTGTGGTATATTGGCCTGTTTTCAAAAATAGTTATTGATGCTATTTTCAGACATCACAGAAGTCACAGAAGCTCTTTGGAAGCAGAGCCTGATGCTCCGGCATATTCTGAAACTAAATGTTTCAAAGAATTTAAACTATAAAATATATCTTTATGTTCTGGCGATGACAGATTAATTATTCTTTGGTTTGTGTGATCAATGTTCACTGCGTCAATGTTTTTGTCATTTTACGCTGCTTATATTTGCGTAAATAGCCTTGTGTTCTGCGTAGGAATATTGTAAAAGTTTTTAGGTTTCTTCATCCTCTTATCCATTGCACGTTCTTAGTGGCAGCAGTCTCCACAACTGCCACCCAAATCACACTGCTACATATGGTATGGTACTGTACTATGATCAAAGTACCTTAGTAGCAACCTGGCAGCTCATGGATTAGAACCTGAAGCCTTGCAGACCCAAGTCTGCTTCCTGCACTGTTATTTGTAGGAATTGAGACCATTTGATCAAAAAATATTTTGCAGAAATTACACCACTGTGCCACCATGTTTTACCTTGAACAAAATTTCAGAGTCAAAAGACAAAAAATGACAGGAGAACAATTGAAAATATTGCATCGCCCGGCACATATCCACAGCAATACCAGATTCAGAGCTTTTTTCAAAAACAAACAAAAAAAAAAACAGGCGACCACCTTTCCCTTCTCGTCTTTTCAAACTCGATCTAGATTTTTTGTTAGAAATCCACTCCAACTTCAACAGTCAGTCATTTCAAATTCAAATTCTAGACACTGCTGACCTGACAGGAGCTTTTCATTGTGTAACAGACTGTCTCCATGTCACACTGTTGTGTGTAGGTGTTGAAACACTGTCTCTGTGGCTCGGTTAGATATACGCTGGGCTCACTGCATACAGGAATAGATCTGCATATTTTGACGGCTGAAATGCACAGAGTCAGACGAGGTAACAGAGTTATTCGGTGAAATATACGCAAACATAGGTGGTGGGTCTTCTACCGCTCACATTATGGAGTCAAATAAATGTCACAGGTGGTGAGGTTTTTAAATTATGTCCATAAATAATTTCTGGGGCTGAGGTTGCGTAATAGGCAAACTCTGGATGTGAATCAGATAGAAAAATGTGGGAGACAGAAAAAATAACCCTATAACTGCTCTTATTGTGATATCATAATATAAAAATAGAGAAAAAATATAAAGTCAAATCTATATATGAGGACAGATAATGAAACAACTATCCAAAATTGTTTACCAAAAATGCGTAAATGCATTAAAATACTGGAGCTCAGATACAGACAGTCATTTCAAAGTACTGGATCGTAGCTTAACCAATATTATTTCAGATTTCAAAAAACGAAAAGAGAAAAAAAAAAGCTTGAAGCAAAATTGTCAAATAGGACTCCGTCCAATCACGACAACGGGCCTCAAACATACCATACCTACTATGAGGGAATTTGTAAACTAAAAAAACACAGTGGTTTTTATTTTTGGAAAAAAAATATTAGAGAGAAACTTTCCGTTTTAACATCAGAGGGTTTGGATTTTTTTTTTTTTTATGGTGATTTGTAAATTAATCATCTGAGATCCCCCGCCTCGGAGAAGAAGAAAAGAAACAGTTTCTGCTTCTTTGTTGGCCTTTTATTGTGCTGCATAATGAGCACAGCTTGAGTGAAGAGCTGTGAAACACCAATGAAGCACAGGTGACTCAGAATGGGAGAAAATACTCCACGGAGAGACACAAAACATTCTCCCACAATCCCCTTTTTGAAGGCATGCCCTCGAACACTGCACTAACAATACAGTCTGAACACCACTGCTGGCTTCAGATCCAGCTGCTGTGAAACACCTCATTGCCTCAGTGTCTGCTAAAATCCAGTCTGAGTACAGTGGAAGTGCTGCTGCATTCGCTTTCTTTTCCTTTTTTTTTTTTTTATTTCAACCCCTCACATTTCTGCCTCACAAATCTTCGATGGGGTTTGCATTATGTGATGTGAAGGAAGATAAATGAGACGTGAGGCTCATCATCAGCGCTGGGGCCGGAGCCACTGCCTCCACCGTGCTATGCAGCAGGCACAGAGAGAAAGAGAGGGCAGCTACTTGGCTGAAATTATGGGGCTATTGATTTTCAAAAAGAGAGCAGCAGAGCAGGACTAAAGGCAGAAGAACTCCCTCTTTATTATCTCTCACAGCCTGCTTACACTCCCGTCTCCTCACTTAGTCCCTTCTTTTCCACCTCCATCCATCCACTTTTCTCCTTCTCTGTTCTCCCCCCCCCTCTGGGGTTCAACTGGGCATAAATTCTGATTCCAGGGAAGTATTTGTTTATGATGGTTGAAGGATTATTCTATTTTGTTCCATCAGCATTTTAACCTACACTCTAAAAAATGATCTGTCGGCTCAACCAGAATCCCCTGTTTATCATCACACCGTTTATTACTACGTGAGTCAGTATTCTCTTGGCCAGAACTCATCTCAATAGTGTTTCCTCCATAAAACAAATATAAAACACAGTGAAACAATTGGCGCTTTGACCCAGACACAATGTCTCTGGTGTGGAACTCCAGGGGTCACATCCTGGGCAAGATCAAATCCCAGGGTGGATGGCTTCCAGTGGACTCCACCACCTGCAGGAAGGTTCATGAGGGGCTGTTACCGTGAGGTAACAGATAAGCAGACTAAGATGGATAGATGTATGGGTTGGAGGTAGACATGTCTTCTGACTGGATCAGAATTTAGGGAGACATCGACTATAACCTTCATCATGTCATCATGTCCCTGTTGTTAATGCCACTACCAAATTTCGGAATTGAAAAGCAAGGTCATGAGGAGAGGAGGAGGGAGGGTCTATGAGAACTAAGATATGTGATATGTAAAAGAAGTGCACAAAATCCTGTTATGTCATCTTCTGTAAAATGTTGGCATTGCAAGAAAAGGCAGAGCTACAACCACAATATAAACTAATCATGTAATATTTGGAAAAGTTTGGCGGGGTGTAATACACAGTCGAACTTTACACCACTGGTCGTTGGTGTAAAGACAATCTACATCCACCTTCTCTATTTCCTATAGTATTTATATAGATATGGATCTTCTACTTTTCCGTACTCTTTGTCCCTTTTCTCAGGGGTTGCCACAGCGAGTCAACAATTTCCATCTCCCCCTGTCCTCTGTATCTTCAACTCTAACTCCAACTACCTCCATGTCCTCCCACACTACATCCATCAATCTCCTCTTTGTCTCCTACTTGGTAGCTCCATCTTTAAGATCATTCTTCTACCAATGTATCCACTGTCCCTCCAGTGAACATGTCCAAACCATCTCAATCTGGCTTCTCTAGCTTTTTCTCCAAACCTTCCTGTCTTTGTTGTCCCCCTGATTACCTCGTACTTGATCCTGTCCATTTTTGTCCATCTCCTGTTTTCAACCTATAGTATTTATATGGATAGGACTACCAATATTTTCAATGTTAAAGTTTATTTTTCTTACAATGGCAATAAAGGCTTTTCTAAGTCTGACTCTGATTCCGAATTTGTCGCATTGGGCCCCCGGGCTTTAGTTTACTAATGCCTGACCAACACAGTGAATTCCCAGCACTTCTGCACCCAATCAAAAATCAGTTAAAAGAAGCTCATCAGTGTGTCTGTTCAAACCCAATTGTCTGTATCCTCCTAGATATTGCATAAAGCACAGAGACGGGCAGAGACAGAGGGAAAGAACAAGAGAGGAAGAGACAGAGAGAGAATGGAGTTCAGTAGCCAGAGTAATTTGCTTTAATGTGTCTAAATCATTAGTGCAGGGAAACAGAGTGAACGTTAAGCTACAGCAGATGATGTTTCTCTTTAAATCAATCCAAATACTTTTAATAATACTGCCATAAAACAATACAGGCTCTGAGTACTTTAGACTCAGCTTCTGGATGATTCAGCTGGATCCACCTGAGATTAATCGTTGGTTAATGAGTTAATTTAGTTCTACAGTAAACATTATAGCTGATTCGTGAAATAAAGGATGATGTTGAAGCGACGCTGTATTTATTTTCTAACAACAACAAAAACCCACAATGGACTCATTCCTGATTTCTGTGAGTCATTGTTATATTAACAAGTGCTGGTGCGACTTGACTGCTCATACTGTGCAACCATAAACGACAGGACTACACACTCCTGTAGCCAGAACTGCCCTGAATAAAAGCCTGTAAATAAAGACGAGGAGGAAGTAGAAGAAGAAAAAGACACTGAAAAGAAAAGGTGATGATGACGAATGTTATGGACAAGGTAGACAGTCAGTCTGGTCTGTCAATT
Source organism: Paraplagusia blochii (assembly GCA_016785265.1). NCBI lineage: Eukaryota > Metazoa > Chordata > Actinopteri > Pleuronectiformes > Cynoglossidae > Paraplagusia > Paraplagusia blochii. The sequence goes on along the minus strand of JAFBJS010016971.1, from coordinate 11,045 downwards.
CAATCATCCTGCTCCCTATTCTTCTTCCTCTTCTCTTTTCGGGTTGCCCATTTTCACGGGTTGCCACATCAGATCACCATTTTCCATCTCGCCCTCTTATTTGTATCTTCTACTTTGACTACAACTACCTCCATGTCCTCCCTCACAGCATCCATCAATCTCCTCTTTGTCTCCTACCTGGTAGCTCCATCTCTAGGATCATTTCTCTATCGATGTAATCCACTGTCCCTCCTCTGAACGTGTCCAAACCATCCTGCTCCCTGTTGTTTACTTGTTTTCTCCTACGTATCTACGTCCGCAAAAGTGCTGGCTGAGGTAAAAAATCGTAGGTTATTTAGCAAGATTCAAAACAAAGTTGGTTTTCACATGATGGATCATGAGGTAGCCAGGAAACCATCGTGAGATGATGATCACTTGTTGTAATCATATGTACCCTGCATGATGGAAGTCACGCAAATCCAAATATCCAGCTTGGTTGTCGATCATCACATGGCTGTAAAATTGTGGCAAAGCTGGCTCTAAATCCCAAAGTGTAGGCCCGACTACATCTATCCATGTTTTTGATGATTAGATGGTGAGGATTTGATTGAGTCAACACATAAGTACTGTCGTGGAATCATGTGGGTGTTCCAGATCTATAACCACAGTATATGTATTAACTTTTTATTCAGTCCAACGTCCACGGGCTCAGACAGCCGTGTTTTTCATGATTTCAGATCCACGCCTCTCTATCAGCAGCTTATATGCCCCCACCTAACCCTGTATCGTGTCTTCTCCACTTGCATCAACCATTATATCCACCTTATCTACATCTTTCCTGCTCTTCTTTCCTTCTGCCTCCATTCCTCCGTCTCCATTTTTCCTCCACACAGCAGGATTTACCACCCGTCGACAGAGCTTTGCTCTAAATCCTGCCTCTACCGTTCTATGACACATCATTCTTGTCACTGTCACCGCCCTTTTTTTTCCACCTTTAACGTCTGTTGTTTACACAGTCAATCCCTAGTTTCTGAAGTCGTCCAGTCTTATTCTCTTTGTCCCTGCATTTCCACCTAATGCTGTGTAGCACATTATGAATCACACACGGTCTGTGATGAAGATTTAGCATTAGTGAGTTATCACATGGATGGATGGATGGATGGATCGGTAGGTGGGTTGGATGGCTGGATGGATGAATGGATGGGTGGGTGGTTTTTTGGATAGATGTATGGAGTGTTAGTTGGATGGATGGGTGGGTTAGTGCTTGGATAGATCGATGGTTGGGTGGTTGTTTGGATAGATGTATGGCTGGGTGGATGTATGGTTGGAGAGTTGGCTGGTTGGACGGGTGGGTTAGTGTTTGAATGTTGGGTGGATGGATAGATGGATGGATTGTTGGGGTGTTGGAGTTTAGGTTGGATGGATGGGTCGGTTAATATTTGGATGTTGGGTGGATGGATGGATTGTTGGAGTTTTGGTTGAATGGATGGGTGGGTTAGTGTTTGGATGTTGGGTGGATGGATGGTTGTAGTGTTAGTTGGATGGATGGGTGGGTGGGTTAGTGTGATAGATGTGGTGGGTGGGATAGATGGATGGATGATTGGGTGGGTGGGTGGTTGTTTGGATAGATGTATGGCTAGGGGTGTTGGTTGGTTGGACAGGTGGGTTCATGTTTGGATGTTGGGTTGATGGATGGAGTGTTGATTGGATGGATGGGTTAGTGTTTGGATGTTCGGTGAATGGATGAATGAAAGGATGTGTGGGTCTATAGATGGATGGTTGGAGTGATTGATGAGGCATAGGTAGGTAGGTAGGTAGGTAGGTAGATAGGTCCCTTAGGGAAATTATCATGAAGACGTTTCAGAAGAATTATTGGCTTAGAGCCATGGGTAAATCCACAGTGGTCAGGGAGGCTTTTCTTAACGTCATTATCTGTAACAGAAACCCTGGCAGCAGGTTTCAGGACTGGGTTCAGTGGTCCACTCAGGGTGACATACTTCCACATTGATCAGTCCATTAACACTGATCCCACTATAACAGGAAAAGGATGATAGTAAAACCCATTTTCCTTTAATTATTATGGCACTATAAGACCCCCTCAACCCTTAGCCTGTTCCACACCCACGGCTTATATTACATACACACACACACACACACATCTTCCTCCCCAACATCCATTTCCTTCTCGTCCTTTGCTGCACTCTTTAGTTGGGGCGTGTCCACCAATCTCAGCGTCTGGCTGGGCTCTTGGTGGGTTAACGGCACTCAGCAGCAGAGCTGTCCAGCCAGCACTCTCCCTCATTAGCCTCGTGCCTCTTCTTCCTGAAAATGCACTTTTAAAGCATCTTAATTGCATTGGGGAGATAACCCCGTGGGCACAAGACAGGAAGCCTTGACCATATAGAGCTTGACAGGCGGCGTGCGAGAGTGTGTAAATGTGTCTGTGCGAGGCAGAGAGTTTGTGTGTCTGCGCCTGGTGCGATGGGTATGGTTTAGAGCTGAGGTTCTTTTCGTCAAATCAATGGCCCATCCACTGGCTAATGCAGCTCTGGGCAACTCTTCAGGAAGCATTAAGACTATTAGTGCAGGTCTGGCAAGACACGCACACACACTTATAGCCAGAGAGAGAGGATGCACACACACACACACACTGTTTGCCAGATGAGACGTCCAGTGCAAAAAAAAAAAGGAAAACAAGCAATTGTAATGTTGGTAATAAACAGACAATTAGAAATGGTTCTTCTTGTACCAGAAGACCCTTGAACGGTTCAGTGCAGTCATTTCACACCTCTTTAATGGCTCACACTACAGACTAAACTGTCCAATCACCGCCACCACTCCTGTACTGGCGTTAGAGTCACTTACAGGACCAAGGAGCAGAACATGTGAACAATGTAGAATGATCAAAATTGTGTTCCTCCTCTTCATCTTAATTTTACCTTTCCCCTTCACGGTACATTGTGATTTTCTTTCAATCCACACACACAAAAAAAGTTTCTATACATATGAATGTTTTGGCTTGAAAAGAGGGAATTTTTGTTTTCAAATTGAGAAAGGTGCATTTGAAAATAATGACGGAAAAGAAAACACACCTGGAACCACAAAACTCTTTAATATACTTAATATAATTACTTTAACTATAAAATTATCAAATTACAAAGTGCTACAGAGAAAACAAAAATAAATATTTTTGCATGCTACTTTATCTATGTTTGACCCAAGTATTTGAATCTCCCCCTGTTCTCTCTATACTCAACTCTAATTCCAACTACCTCCATGTCCTCCATTACTGCTTCCATGGAGCTACCAGGAAGCAGACGAAGATAATATTCCTCTCCTCCATCTCTGGCATTCTTATACCACTTTTATCACTTTTATTCCCTCCACTAAACTCAGGTATTTGAAACATTTTTCCAAATTGTTTGAGATATTTTTTGCAAGCATAACATCAAGAAAGGACCAGAAATGTCTCGTGCAAGCCACAACAATGGCATTGTGCCATAATGACATACATGTGAGAGGAAACTGTTACCCAAGCCTTAACAGCTCTATCAGAACCTGCTCTCTAAAGAATGGGGCAGAGCGCTTTCAGAGGAGACAGTTTCGGAGGAGAGTCACTTCCTCCGAAACTGCTCACCTTAGGTTTCATTAGTTTATTGTTGATGTTGTTCTCAAATGTTTACACAAATATGTAATTGCAAATCATTTTTCATATTCCTATAGGTACACTACTCTTCTCACATATTGGCTGCTAAAAATAAAACACATGCTCTATGGATTAATGATAACATGAATATTTAATATGTTAAAACAGCTCTGCTGCAGGTCTCAGCAGTGGAATCATACACAGCATACTATTGGCTAATACAATGTGTACTTGGTGAAATATTGGCTGTTCCACATTCTGATTGGATCATATAGCATCTCCTTTAGTCTGTTGGTCACTTTGATTTTTGGACTGTCTTATATTTCCTTTCCCAAACTGTACCGCACATATAATTGTGTGGGAATGGGTAAAACAGGGAAAGTTGATAATGTGTGGGGGAGGTTAGTAAAGGGTTAATATATATGAAAATAATATATCACCTACCCTGCTTCATGATTTCCCTGTTACTACAGGGATAACTGGCTTGTGGGCGTTGCCTTTTCCCAATATTCTAAAACAGAATTCCCTAAGTGTTAAATTGTTCTGTGGTGACAGGTTAGTTTTACCATACTCATGTAAAGTATCATCGCAATAGTAATTTAGCACAAGTACTTATTTTTGCTTATAAAACCATGGTTGGTCTTTATTATTTCATTCCTCTATTTGTTCCATCAGTGACACAGCACATTTGAAACTTGGAAAAAAAATGAGCTGTTTCTGTGCATCCCAGTGTCTGATTTAGACAGATCAATAACCTTGCATTGACCTAAACAGACATCAGTTCTGCTCCAGTGTGAAAAAAAGAACTACTGTTTAGAGGTTGATAGGAAATATCTTTTACCCAAGAATTGTTTTTAAAATAAAATACAGACCAACTTTGGGCTGACTGCAGTGGATGTCAGCCGCTCGTGCTGCTCTTTGAACCCATGCAAATGCACGAGTGGAGCAATAAAGTCTAATTTAACAAAACATAACTACATTAGCCAGAAAATTACAACATAAATTGCCAAAAAAACTGAAAAACTATAAAAAATTGTGTAATTTAAAACCATTTTTTGTTGAATCATCGTGTTTCTGTTAATGTAATTCCAGAGCCCTGAGAATTTAAGTGCTGCCTACTTTACAAGATAAGCGGACGCAAAGCTGGTGTTCTTTTTCACCACAGACAATGTACAAGTTTTCACAAAGCAATTAAAGATGAAATAGATCAGAGATGTAGGCGAGATTCATGTCAACCTATTGACTTGGCGAGACTAAAACAAGTCTTTTTCTGACATTAAACTCGAACTGTGTTTTTCATGATGAAACTTCAGAGCTCCTAAAGAGGCAGCTGCTTTACCTGCAGTAAAGTTAGCAGCTGTCTTGTGCTTGGAGCTGGAAGGTCTCCGCTGTAGTAAGAAGTTGCTCAGGATGTCATCAGCAAAGCACAGACGCCTCAGGTCCCATCAGAAGAATCCTGACATTAAAAGCATATAGTTAGTCTCTGGCAACTGTAATGTTGATGAGTTTTTTAGATTTTTCTTTTACGATAATTGTAAATTCCAGGACCGTAACTTTATGAAATTCCTCTAATAAGCATACAATTTACAGTTTTACATTTTATTTTTACAATAATATATTATTGGGGTTAGTTACGTGGAACCATTCAAACATTAAAAGCATGCGGTAAAGCTTTTAGGGAAACCTTGCAAAACCTAAATCAACACAAATCTTATTAAACAGTTGGAAAAGTATTTTCTTACACTCTTGCAGAACGCTTTGCTGCACAGCAGAGTTAGGCTTGATGCTGCCAGTTCAAATCTCTTTTCTACTGTCTGACTCAATACCTATATTATTCTCAATCTAGCCTTGTGATTAGCATCTAATATATTTATACCAGATATAGGATATACCCTGATCTAAAGTCATATATTGTTGGTTATGAATTAAATAGGGCTGCACAACCCCTGGTGCTGTAGACCAGTACCAGCCCATAGGTCATTTTGTACCAGGTCACATTGAAAAAATGTAATTTAGTTCTATTAAATCATTCATTCCTCTTCATCTGTTGTCTGTGTCAGTGGCAACCTGGCAGCTGATGGATTCAAACCTGAAGCCTTGCAGACCCAAGGCCGCTTCCCTAACCACTAGGCCACCACTGCCAACTTTGTTCCATTAATTTTTTTAAAAAGGCAAGTGATTAGTCCATTGAGGGATAATCTGGAAATTGTTCAAAACCACCACAACAACAGTCGGAAATAATTTTATATTTTATTTTGAAAATAAAGACCCTTCACCATTGGCAGTCCGTAGTAATGGTTTGGGAAGAGACAATCTTGTACCAGAAAGGTTGGAAACTACTGCATTACATGTTAGATGTCTCCATAAAACAGCAGCTGGTAGGTTTTGACACTACTGTTGTTGATATTAGCATTCTGAGAAGACGGAGAGAAAGTTTGACGCAGCAAAGTAGACTTGTGTGTGTAGTGATGACAGGCAATCGATCGAGCTGGGAGTCACTGTAAAGCACTGGACCAGGCTGAGTGCAGATGCAAATGCATCTCAGAATAAACGACCTTTGAGTTCATTAGTTCCACAAACACCTTGACACTGCATTTTACAGTCATCATGTGGTAAACAGCGTTTATATGCAAATACATTGAGGAGTCGGTGAAGAGTCTTCCTAATGTAGAGGAAGTAACGATTACACACTGGTGTAAAAACAATGGATTCTCTTGAAGTACATTTTAGTTGTTTTAACGTGTTTCATTTGTGGTCTTAGATTGAGCAACAGTGTCTTCCAAGTGTAAGACTTGACTTGTTGATGTAGAAATATGAAAACAAGAAAATAAAAACAGAATAACATAAATAATATTACAAAATGAATAATAAATAATTTTAAACGTTGGTTTTGTAGGATTAGTTGTGAAATTAAAGCAGTTTTCGTAAGCTGAGGGGAAAAACGGGGCATTGCAACTGCAACTTAAATGTCTGATTTGTACCTGAGAGACATGATAAGGGGGGGCAACAAAAGTCAAATGTTATTCAACCAGTAGAGTGACACCCAGTAGGTGGCAGTAACGAAACCATGTAAAAATTTCAAAGAGGAAACCACTTAACTCAGACTAGGGACATTACCTGGTGTTGTATAGAATATATTTTGTTAATAAACCATTTTATGTTGAATGACATAAGACATTGTAAAGGATTTGGTTTCAAGCAGGTTTTCTATGTTTCTTGGGATTTATATCACCAACTTGCTGTAATTCTATCCAGCCATGTTGACCATCCGGCTGAAATCAAATTTAACATTAAAAAATACCGGAACTCCTCTCAAAATCTAGATATATGAGGAGTTTCTGTCAACATCTTTAACCACTACTTGCATAGATAATAAAAAAGACCTTACTTCTTCTTCTTCTCCGTCTACCATCTAGTTCACCCCTGTTACTTCAGCTTCATCTTTCTCTCTCCTTTCCCTGTCTTTTAATACCAAGCTGGTTTCTTTCTGTCACAGCCACTTTCCCTGCCTTTGCCTGGGACTCTTTTGGTTGCTACAGAAACCCACTTGGGGGGCTCTTAATCTGCGTCTCACCTGAACAGTTCCAGACTGGCAGACATACAGACCTGCTGTGAGCAGGTGTGTATTAGCAGTATGGAAGTATGTGTCTCTGTGGGTACTGCCTCACATTCTTGGCAGATCCTGCAGGGAGTGACAAACACACCGAACTACCTATAGAACGCCATCAACATCATATTATAGATTTTTTTTCTTTCCTCTCATTTTCCTTCACATTTCCATTAGTTTAACAGTCAGACACTGCTGCCAGATCAGGGGTATTTTTGGCCATTATTCACGATTTTTAATCAGCTTGCACATGACCGGACACAGGCAGCTTCACATTGATTTTGTCGTGCACCATCTCCCACTGTCTCTCTGCACAACTCCCTCTGCTGCTTTTTTTTCTGTCACCATATCTCCATCCTTGTGTCCTCCACAGATTTTCATCCATCTGTTTCCCTTAGCCACCATCCCTAGTTTTTTTTTTTGCTCCTGGCTCTTTGCATTATTTTCCAGAGCTCCTTCCCCATCGTATCAACCTTTTCTTCTTCTCGTCATTCTCAGTTTTCATATTCCCTGTGCTGTGTCACAGCAGCTGAGATCTGCCATGAGCTACGTGCATATCTGTGCGTTAACGTCTGTCCGTCCCTGTGTGTGTCTCTACACAAGCCTGCACAATAGGACTGGCATTCCTTCAGGGTGGACGGCACAAACAACATCCACTGGGGGAAGCGTCATTTTTCACAGATGCTAAAACAGTCCTTTTAAGCCAAACATTGGTTTTAAAGGTGGCAAGAGAAGCTGCTGTGTAACAGGAAAATGGGTTTACAGGGGATACTGATGTATTGGCTTTCTAATTTGTTCTGAGCGGTTTTCAAACTGGGTTGTCTCTAAACCTCTCGTTTCTCCCAAAACTCCTTAAAGAAAAGTAGCAATAAAACAGGGAATCTGATCATTTGAGAAGATGATCATCAGTTTCTGTTTCACCGCCAAAAAAAAAAAAAAAGAAAGAAATCACACATAGCAGCTCTGCAGTTTAACATTCGTGTTGCTTGGCATTTCTTTATATGTGAGAAAGAATTTGCAAATATAAGTCAAGGGTGGATAATCTGAGGGGTACAAAAAAAAAGCTACCAGTTACAAGTGTCTGTCAAACTGCAATGCAAAATTATTATTTCTATTATACCATCTGCTAGATCTGACCTGGGCAAACTATGGTTCTAGGGTCAGATATGGCCCATTTGGCATTTTAATCTTGGCCACCATCACAATACTTCTGCATTTTTTCTACATATAACAATAACATTTCAGTCTTGTTGCATGACTTTTACATGCCATGTTTGTATATAGTAACGCTCCATCTGCTCTCAAAACAGCCCGTTTCATGCTTTATCACCAATCCTGGCCTGCAAGTCAAAAATTTTGCCTTTACCCGCATAAAATGGTAAAATGTAAATACAATTTTTATACAAACATGGGGAACCAGGTTTGACATACATACAACAGTCAAGGTTAAAACCAAGAACACCAACCTTCCAGGAAGTCTACCATCCCAGAAGAGTTTCTTCCAAACCAAATTATTTTTCGTGAGTTCCCTGGAACATGTTTATTAGTTGGCAAATTTTTGAGGCAAAAAGATGCAACCACACAAGGAAAGAGTTAGATTGGTAGTATTAATTAATACCTAGATAATGGCAATCACCTAGGTATTATGACAATAAAAATTTTACCTAAATGTGAGAATTTTTTATGATCTTTATAAGAGATCCAAAAGACAGTTATACCAAAGTCTACATGAAAAAAAATAGCCATCCAACCAAACAAAGAGTATCAGCTACGGTGAAGGGAAAGGTTTACAGGACAGTAGTGAGACCAGCCATGATGGATGGATTAGAGACAATAGGAATAGGTAGAAGACAGGAGACAGAGCTGGAGGTGGAGGAGTTGAAGATGCTGAGATTCCCTTTAGGAGAAACAAGGATGTACAGGATCAGAAATGAGGTCATTAGAGGGACAACACAGACAGGAAGGTTTAGAGAGAAGCCAGATTGAGATGGTTTGGACATGTTTAGAGGAGGGACAGTGGATGCATTGGTAGAAGAATGATCTAAGAGATGGAGCTACCTGGTAGGAGACGAAGAGATTGATGGATACATTGAGGGAGGACATGGAGGTAAATGGAGTCAGAGTAGAAGATACAGAGGAAGGAGGGAGATGGAAAATGTTGATTCTTCTTGGTAACCCCTGAAATAAAGACAAGCCAAAGGAGAAGAAGGAAGAGCTCAAATAACCCTAGTCTTTTGATGAAAAATAATGAATAAATAAAAGTGCTAAAAAATGTTACTTTAGAAAAACCCAGTTCAACAGAGAGGACAAATGAAATGGCGTTTGTTATGTACAACACCTTTTTCATTGACATCTGAAACATTGAGGGAAACATTAGCCAAAGACGTATTACCAAACAAACGTTTTATTTAATTCATTCAATGGTATACACATGGAAAAGAAAAAACCCATGGGACATGTCCTGTTGAGCTTTTGTAGCCTATAGTTCAGGTTTTGGTAAGATGTGTTTAGGTACCTTGAAAAGTCTGACATTTGGCTTTACAAAATACCTTTAAACATGATATAGAAAAGTACAAATAAGTGTAAAAATATAATATTTTACCCTGCTGTAGTCCTTGATAGAAAAACATACATTTTCAGCTTCTTCTTCTTATTCAAATTTTGTCCAAGCCTTTGCTCCCTGGGGATGTTGCAGCAGTAGGTGGGTATTATTTCTCTTTTTTTCATCACCCTCTCATTCTGTCATATATACACTGAAGCCCCTACGGCTGGTGATGATTCATACAGCAGAGCCAAGGTGGCATGAAATTGGTGAAGGAAAAGGCTAAAAAACCCTGCTTTAACAAGCCCTTTAACGGCCTTTTATTCTCCTTGCAGTGTGCGAGAGGCTTCGCGTCACATCTGTGGCGAACTGCACCTCTGCTCTGTGTTGAGAAAGCTGCCTCTTATGTTGCTGCGCCTCCATGTCTGACTAAGAAACAACTGGAGTGTGTGCACATATGGACATGGAGGTCTGACTCTGCTGTGGATTAAGCACTGGATTAATTCAGAGTTTATTCTTATGGTCTTTTGCTAAATTAGATTTGGAATTGAGTTTGGCCACTCCTTAAAAGCGGAATATTTTCAATTTACAGAAAGTCTCTGATTACGATTTATTATATTGTTAACGTATACACTGGGGATGACCGATGTTAGCATTTGCCGATATTGCTACGCTGTCCTGGAAGGAGAACCCTACAAAGTATACAAGCATACAAGTATACAAGCATCAGGGCTTCTAAGGACTTTGGAAGATCGAGGGAAAAAAATAAGCGTGAAACTTTATGAGCCAATCAGATGTGTTTAACCATGTCTAAGTAAACAGAGCTACAAGCAACATCTTTTGATTCTTGTTTAATTATTACCGTTGAACTTGTTTAGGGTAAAAAAAAAAAAAAAAAGAACATATTGGAAATAAAAAACTGTACTAAAAAACTGGAAATATGAAAAGAAAGAAATTATATAAAAATTTTATTTTTTGTAATTTCTCAAACAAATTTAAAACCTTAAAAACATATGACCAACTTCATCAATGGTACGATTTAGAGCCAATAAAACTACAGACAGGAGGAAGCGAAGATAAATAAATACCATAATTAATCTTGTGCGAGAAAAGCTTTTAAGGGTTGATATGAAAAAAAAAAATCTAACAAATGAGCAGATGCATTCATTTTATGTCCCTTGTCGCTTCAGTAAAGGGACGCAACAAGAGACATGAATAAATCCATCCCTAAATATTACGTGATTCCGACAACACAATATATTTGTGGAGTA
>JAFBJS010016959.1:130742-141721 GCA_016785265.1 Paraplagusia blochii | reverse complement strand
AAAATTCCATATGTCCATATATATATATACATGTATATATATACGTATATGGAGGACATCAATTTTTTATATTTTTTATATAAAACTGAAAAAAAAATGGATGTCCTCCATATATATGTCCTCCTCTATATATATATATATATATATATATGTGTGTGTGTGTGTGTATATATACATCCATTTTTTATATTTTTTTATGTGTAAAACTGAAAACTTATTTTGGCAAAAATTAAAGAGCTTTTCAAATTAAAGTTCTGTACTCCAAACGGCTCTGGTAGAACATAAGCAGCTGGACCAAGCTCAAAAAAGTTGAGGGCCGCCATCCACACTGTCATTTCACCGAAGGGCCGCATCAGCTTTCAGTGTTTAATAGAGAAAGATAAAAATAATAAAAAATCCCATAGATTCTGTGTAATACCACACTGAACCAGAAGGAGACTGTGGATCAGGGTTTTGATCTATAAATCTACAAAATATCGTTATATACTCAACTTTCACATTAAGGTGGGGGCCGCAAAATATTGTTCCATAGGCTGCAAATGTCCCACAGGCCACGAGTTTGAGACCCCTGAGCTACACTGTTGAACCTTGATCCTCTATTTCCTTGTAATAATCACAGAAGTGGAGAACAGTCTCTTGTGGCAACACTTGTTCCAACATAGGTTACAGACACAGTTCTCGCTATAATGATGTGTTCAGGGGCATCGGAAAAAGTCAGACAATATATCACAACATGTTATATCCCCCAACCATCAATAAATGAATTACTATGTTTATTCTTTTTTAAATCTTTTAATCTGGATTCAAATCTGAATCAATTTTTTTCACACACTGAACCAGGTTACTGTTCCCCCTCAGACGCCCTCTGTTGGTCACTGTGACCGTAATTTGTGTTTTTCCCCAGATATGCACGTGGACAATGACACCGCCAAAGTAGGTCTGTTCATCGCAGCAGCCTTGGGAACCATCACCCTGATGGCCGCGGTTTACTGCATCTACAACAAGTTCTACACCAAAAACCAGTACCTGCACACTCAGCTGCACGACGACACAGGTAGGAGGCTTCTCATTGGCTGTGGTAAAATATATTGCATGCAGGGACGGAGCTAGGGTCTCTAGGGGCTTCAAGCCAGATATTGCTGGGGCCACCCAGCTTATCAGTGCACACAGCAAATAAAAACAGTTTTTTGACTGAGGCCCCCTAGTGGCCAGGCCTGGAACTGTCCAAATTGACTGAGGATACTAAAAAAATCCCTTTAATGACCTGAGATCCCGTCTTTATTTGCCCTTAAAAAATAAAAAAATAAGTAAAAATAAAAATAAAACATATATGTATATATATAACATATATATACACATATATACATATATTGTATATGTATATACATATACACATATATACACACATATATAAATATATATATATTTTTTTTTTTTTTTTAAGCAAACTCCTTCTCAATGTGACATTGTGATTCACACCACTGCCCACAACCAAATGTCCCATCTATATATTTATGTACATATATAGTATATTTGTGTGTATTTATGTATAGGAATGTATTTATATAATATATATAAATATATGTATGCATATATATTATATATATATATATATATATATTTAATATAAATATATTTATGTAGGTTAGCAATTAACTAAAAACAACCCAAAAATAAATTACATGTTTTTTTCTGAATACATTTTCTCACCTTTCCGTCTGCAGACTTAACCGCAGACCCCATGGACTCTCCCTCTGTGTTTTTTCACCCGTCTTCTAACTCCGGTGCCGTAGACGTACGCAAGGCAGGTTACGGCTCACTGTCGGCCACCGCGTCCACCATCTCTGTCCCCCCCGGTCTGTCCCCTCCTCTCTCTGCCATGCCCTTCCCTCCTCGCTTCCTCTCCTCTCAGGCTCTCAGAACTATATCAGCTCAGGATCTGGAGAAGAACTGTATCTGAAAATCAGCGCTTTAGTTGAAGGGTTGACGTGTTTAGAGAACTTTTATCACCTTCTCTGGATCCTACACCTGTTTTTGGTTCAATCTCACTCAGAAAAACACTCACTGTGTGCATCCCGTGTTTGTCATTCCTAGGTATTTGTCCCAAAGTTTGCACTTTTCACTGTAGTGTTTGTCCAAACAGTTATGTCTCAGTTTGACCTTAGAAAATAAAACTGTCTGATATTATACTGAAAAGCCTGCATAAAGGAATAAATAAATGCGACCACTATCTTCGTTTCACGTTTTTGGTTTCAGTTGATCTTGGTGCAAAAGATTGGTGAAGCTTGTTCTACAAAAATGTAGATGTCTTTTGGTCCATTAAAGTTAAAATATTAACAATTTTATCATTAGACTCAAATAAAAACATGGACATCAGCCAGTTATCTGTATTTTTGTCTCTGCAATAAACAGAAAAAAACTCCTAAAAGAGACACTTCACCTAGTTATTCTTGATTAAACATGATCAACTTCAATTGTCATTAATTAATAGCGATTAATCGACAGCTACTTTGTGATTGATTGTGCAAAAAAACAGAAAATGTCCCAGCATTTTCTTAATCATGATTACCCATGATCAATTGTAATCCTGATTAATTAATTTTAAATAATCAACAGCTACTTTGTGATTAATTGTACAAAAAAGAAAATGTCCCAGCACCTTGGTATTTATGATTAAACATGATCAAATTCAATCCTGATTATTTAATCGACAGCTATTTTGTGATAACTTGTGAAAAAAAAACAGAAAAAGTCCTAGGACCTTGTTATTCATTAAACATGATCAACTTCAATCCTCTTTAATTAATTAATCACGCTTAATTGACAACTACTTTGTGTTTTATTGCACAAAAAAAAAAAGAAAAAGTCCCAGGACGTTGTTATTCATGATTTAACATGAGCAAATTCAATCCTGATTGATTAATCGCAATTAATTGACCGCTATTTTGAGACTAACTGTGCAAAAAAACAGAAAATGTCCCAGTATTTTGTTATTCATGATAAAACAATCAAATTCAATCCTGATTATTTAATCGCGATTAATCAACAGCTATTTTGTGATTAATTGTGAAAAAAATACAGAAAAAGTCACAGGACCTTGTTATTCATGATTAAACATGATCAACTTCAATCCTCATTAATTAATTAATCACGATTAATTTACAGCTACTTTGTGAATTATTTTACAAAAAAAAGAAAAAGTCCTAGGACCTAGTTATTCATGATTAAACATGATCAACTTCAAACCCGATTGATTAATCACAATTAATTGACTGCTATTTTAAGATTAACTGTGCAAAAAACAGAAAATGTCCCAGCACCTTGTTAATCATAATAACCCATGATCAAATTCAATCCTGATTAATGAATCGCGATTAATCGATTGCTACTTTGTGATTAATTGTGAAAAATAACAGAAAAATCCCAGCACCTTGTTATTCATGATTAAACCTGATCGACTTCTATCCTCATTTATTAATTGCAATTAATCGACAGCTACTTTGTGATTAATTGTGCAAAAAACAGGAACATTCCCAGGATCTTCGTATTTATGATTCAACATGCTGGAATTCAATTCTGATTAATCACGATTAATCAACAGCTACTTTGTGTAGTTTTCGCAGGTGAACACTCCTGTCCTTTAAGAATTTCTTTATTTATTTCTTTATTTATTCACACATTGATCCGGGGGCTCAGATGAGCTGCATCAGAGCTGCACAGAAACATTAGCGTCGTCCAGGGATCGTCCTGCCCCGCCCTGGTCCCACTCAGCCGGCCTCTTAATACTCTTCGATTGGACAGAGTTTACTCCGACTGCCTCCATTCACCGCTCGTGTGGGCTCCAAGAATAGCTGCTGCTCGAATAGTCACTACTTAAAACACCGGGCTGAGAGGAAGGAAGTGACATGCCACCTTCCACACACACACACACACACACACAGTCACACACACACACACACTGCAGGAGAGATTAACGCGTAGGCAGCAGTAATCTGTTTTCAGAACCACGGACAGAGACAGAGACGGCGCCTACTTGCCATGAATCCTGTCCAAAGTTTCCTCCAGATCCGACCGTGGGCCTGAGTGGACACCAGTGGGTGTGGAGAAGTTGATGAGGAACCTGAGGAAGTCTGCCAGAGTGGCTCTGAACATGTTGGACCAGCTGCTTCCACAGAACAGGACGCTGAAGACTGAAGTTTTTATCTGGCTGGATCATCTCTAAATTCAACCCCACAGTTTCCTTTTTTTTTTTCTTCAGCTTTTTCAAAATTCATGCGTGTGTGAGGAGAACCAGGCATAGGAAGGAGAACAAGCAGGAGAAGGAGGCTCCGCGCTCAGAGGAGGGACAGCACTTTGGTCGGACCCTGGAGGCGTGAGGATGGAGATCCGGCCGGACAGGTTTAAGGCCGTGGCTGCCAAAACTCTGGGCAAAATATACGGGTATGTAAGATCTCCAAGACGACTTTGTTTGACAGAGACAGGGAAGATGAAGGTGAAATCAGAGCAATCTATGTCCAGAAGAGTCCTTCTGAAGGACACGGTCATGAGTGGAGTTCTGCTAAAGACCTGCTCCTCTCCACCACATGAGAAAAATCAATATACTATTCGTCAATTTAATGAATTAACCTTTAAAAAAAACAGTATTTAAAGAAAATATTTAATGAAAGAAAAATCTGAAAAAGACAGCGTGCGTCTCCTTTATCTCTGAGGCACAAATAAACAGAATTAAATTTCATCCAGGGTCCAAACTGCTCCCTCGGTGTAAGATGAAACCCAGGAATCAATACATATATGCAGCTCCTGCAACCCTGCATTTATTTATTTATATATATATATATATATATATATTTATATATATATATATATTTTTTTTTTTTTGCAGCGCTCTGATGTTGTCGTATTACAGACACTGTGTCATGATTTTCTGTTGAGGTGTCAGATGCTGTGGAGACTCTGGACCTCCAGGTGATGTTCTCCAAACCCCTGCCACTGTGGGGCAGTAGAGCTCCTATTCAAAACAGCCCTTTTCTGCTTTACCCTCGGGGTCTTTGTCTCCGACTGGGGAGTCTGGAAAAAGTTGAGTTCTTTCCTGTTGACGTCTGAGTGTGTGGCACACCTTGCGGGACGGAGTGTGTGAGGTAATCAGGTCTCTGATTGGTATCTGGAAGCAAAAAGGTATTGATGGACTCCTCTTCCTCTCCTGGGATTTGATGCAGAGTCTAAACACTTAAATCCTCTCCAGGAATAGACTCTGTCCGTCCAAGCTGTCGGCCCACGTAAATCCCTGCAGGCTGCACACCTTGGACAACCCCCGCCCCTTCCTTCCTTCCTTCCTTCCTGCCCTCAGCTCTCACAGCTGTCAATCTATCTCATGTATTATAGAACCAGCAGTCTTTAGGCCCATGGTCTGGACTGGTCCCTGGACAGTGACGTCCATGCTCTCAAAGACAAAGTACCTCAACTTTTGTCTTGGTTCGTCCATTTCTTTAAACACCAATGTACACTAGCACACTGGATAAATGGTTTGCTGTGATTGGCTGCACCACAGCGGAGATTCAAGATGTCAAACTCAGGTCCGGGGGCCAAATCTGGCCCGCAGTGTAATTATATTTGGCCCACAAAATCATATTAAATATGTACTAGTGTTGGCCCAACAGTATTGCGGCCTTAGATACTAAGTATTAGTGGGTTTTTTTTTTTTTTTTGTTACGCGTCTGTAAAAAAAACATTATAACAAAATAAAAGTATTTGGAAAGACTACTGATAAAGGCAGGGGCGTAGTCATAACCCATAAAATTGGTGGGCCCCGAAAAAAAACAGCGGGGCCCAACCCTAGAGTATTATAGCTTTAGTTTGATAACGAACATCATCCATCGTTATGACATGGTCAGCCCTCTCATTGGATGGGGCGGGCCTGACTGACAAGTGGGCGGGCCCAGGGCCACCCGTGGCTACGCCTATGGTGTGTTTTATTTCTGATTTGTTGTTGTTCCAGATTCAATCTTCCCAAAAATCAACGGCCACTAGGGGGCCGGGTCAAAATTCCTAGGACGGACCCTAGCTCCGTCCCTGCATTTAATATCTGGAGAAGGAGAAAATTTTTAAGTTTATTTACAATAAATATTCAGTTGGGTCATGACTTCATGACAGTTTGGAATTTTGTCTTGGTGTGAAATTGAGTTTGACACCCATGTCTTGTGTCAAAGACAAAGCAACGTTGTCCCTTTGTTCCGAGTGGACACTCCGACCTGTGCCGTGTGGTGTGACCAGGCCAAATGTCAGGTGACACGCAAGGATTAGAACGGATTGTCCATTAATTCAAAGGCGGTCGTGTCAAGTCAGGGAAAGACGCTGGTGCAAAGAGGACGATGAGATGGTGCTGAGATGTTGAATTCTGACTCACCGGGAGATGACGATGGTCTGTAACGTGGAGAGTGCGAGGCTGACGACAGAGAGGAGACAGAGGGGGGAGACAAAAATAGTCAGAGAGCCAGGGGGTATTAATAATTCAGGGCCAGGGAATCATTAATACTTGATCGGTCTTGAAGATCGACTGCTTACAGTAACTAATAGGGAGACTGTACCCGCTCCGTCTTTTATTATCGCCTCACTGTTTTCCCTCAGATTGATCAATGCCGGGCATTTTTAGCTGAATTCCCTGGAACAAAAAAAAGCGAAGACACTCGATACTTTGGTATCTATGTCTTCTTGTGCCCTGCGGGAAGGTCACGGATGCAGCATTGGAGAAAAATGACAATTGTTGTAAAAGTGGGGTCTCAAACTCGCGGCCCGTGGGCCATTTGCGGCCCGTGGAATTATATTTTGCGGCCCCCACCTTGATGTGAAAGTTGAATTTATAATAATATTTTATAGATTTTTTCTTCACATTTTATGGTAAATCCTATAGTTCTCAAATCCTTGATCTACAGACTCCTTCTGGTTCAGTGTGGTATTGCACTGAATCTATGGGAATTTCTATAACCAGTTTTTTCTTTAGTATTGAACACTGAAAGTTGACGTGGACCTTCGGTGAAATGATAGTGTGGGTGGTGGCCCTCAACATTTTTGAATTTGAGACCCCTGTTGTAAAGTAAAGCTAATCAATATTTAACTAAATATATATTTATATAGAGTGATATATCATCTTTTTAGTTGTTGTTGTTCTGATCCACCGCAAGATAGGAAAAATTCTAAGTAGAGTAGAGTTCTTGCATTATTTCTGTATATATTTGTATATATATATCTGTATATATTTACCCCTTGGTGAACACACTGTAGTTTTCACTGAAGATGTTCCACAGTTATATGCACAGTACAGTTGTATAATGGAAAATATGAGACATAAATTATATATAAATATTACACTGTGAAGAGAGATGTGAATGAGAGAGAAACAATTAGAGGAACAGGATGTTAGTCGATAGTACATTGAGTATGCACTGTGTTGGCCCATAGTACGCTGAGTATAATCTGGTCAAGGGGAACAAATGTACCAGCGTTCATTCATTCATCATCTTCTTCTTATCTGTTACCTAGTGTCAGGGGCAGCAGTCTCCACCACTGCCACCCAAATCACGCTGTCCCATACTGTGAGACTTCCTCTGGGTGGTTTTCCAACCAGAGGTTATGTGGGTCAAACCACCCTGCTGGATTCAAACCTTGCTGACTCAAGTCTGCTTCCTAAACCGCTAGGCCACCACTGCGGACATTTGTGTGATTTTATTTAATAAATCTTCATGCACTGACTGAGGGAAAGGAAAATGCAGTGTGGAGAAGGAGCTAGAGTTTTTGGAGCTAGAGAAGACAGATTGAGATGGTTTGGACATGTTCTGAGGAGGGACAGTGGATACATTGGTAGTAGAATGATCCTAGAGATGGAGCTACCAGGTAGTGGTACCAGTGAGGGAGGACATGGAGGTAGCTGAAGTCAGAGTAGAAGATGTGAGTGATGGAAAAGGATGATTCGCTGTGGAAACCCCTGAAAAACAAAGAAGAAACTTATAAAATTTTATTTCTTTTGTTAAATCAACTCATGGAAGGTCTTTTTTCCTTCTTCAACAGAGTTCTTGAGAAGAAGCAGGAAAATGGCGAGACCATCGAGCTGTCGGCGGAGGGTCGTCCGGAGCAGGTGGAGGAGAAGGAGATGCCCGTGGTCGACTGCACGTGCTTCGGTCTTCCCAGACGCTACATCATCGCCATATTGTCCGGCATTGGATTCTGCATCTCCTTTGGAATCAGATGTAACCTGGGCGTGGCCATCGTCAGCATGGTCAACAGCCACAAGGTCTTCAGAGACAACAAGGAGGTGATAGTGGTGAGTGAAGCTCTTCTGATGCCTTCAGATGCTGATGCAGATGTCTGGTGACAGACCTTCTGCTGAGATCTTTTGTCTTGTCCCTCAGAAAGCTCAATTTGACTGGGATCCGGAAACGGTCGGAATGATCCACGGATCCTTCTTCTGGGGATACATCGTCACCCAAATTCCTGGAGGGTTCATTTGTCAAAAGTTTGCAGCCAACAGGTTTGTTGTTTCACCACAGCTGCCTCCTCCATAGCACTTCTTCTGCGTCTCCTAACTGTCCACCCTGTCTTCTTCTCTTCCCTGGTACAGAGTCTTCGGTTTTGCCATCGTGGCCACGTCTTTCCTGAACATGCTCATTCCCGCCGCCGCCCGGATGCACTTTGGCTGCGTCATCCTAGTCAGGGTGTTCCAAGGACTGGTGGAGGTGTTGCACTTTGACTTTTCTTGAAAAACCTCGGAGACAGAAATAACGAAAAGAACAAGGTGGAAGTGTAATGTCTCTCTTTCTCCACTAGGGGGTCTCATACCCTGCCTGTCATGGTATTTGGGCCAAGTGGGCACCGCCGCTTGAGAGAAGTCGTTTGGCCACGACAGCCTTCTGCGGTCAGTCTGTCTCAGATTTTTTTTTTTTATCTCCAGCCACTGACACCTTTGGTTGCGTGGTTCTGTTGCCATGGAAACATGACAGTGTTCAGTTGTGTGACTCACACCTAGTGTCTGTTACCGCTGCTGAGTTTTGAAGTTTCACTTTAGGTAATCTTGTGGTGCGGAGGAAAAAACTGTGAAGGTGGAACTGTGACCATAGTGAACGAGAAGTCGTTGCAATATATGTTTTTATTTTTCCAGGTTCTTATGCCGGTGCTGTGGTTGCCATGCCTTTGGCCGGAATCCTGGTCCAATATTCAGGATGGTCGTCCGTCTTCTACGTCTACGGTGAGTCGCCTTTGAGCTGCAATCCACCAGAAAACCACATAAAAAATGACAAAAAACATCTATGTTTGTATTTTATTTTGAAATTTGTGGACTTTTCTGAGGCCCTTCATGTGGCGCCTTGATCATGGCAGGTGAACTGACACAAGTCCCGACCCAAATTTTTTTTTCATCTTGTGTGGTTGTGTGGTTGCCGTTGTTCTGAAGTATTTTCCTACCTGTAGCAAAAACTTCTAGCCATATCTGAAGTTTCCTCCTACCCATAATATCTTCCTCCGTCAAACTAGTATAAGTAGACTACTACCACTAATTTTGGTCACTGGACATCGGCAACCTGAACCCCTCCCTTGTGGCGAGGCCTGGAACTACAGCCCCGAGGCTTATTCTGTTTATGAAGCCTTTGTCCCTGCTTCCCAAAGAACAAAAAAAGAAACAAAATTAAAAATATTAAAACAAAATCAAGCCTTAAACAAAACATAACTTGTTTAGGGCTTTTTTTTATTTTATATTTTGTATAGAAAATCACTTTGCTTTGTTTTGCTCAGAAGAGCCCTTAGTGATAAATAAAGGCTTAGACATTATTAGACATTATTATTAGACATTATTCCAGGTTTTAGACTAATTTTTCTACACACTTCAACCATTTTCTGGCACCACCCAAACCAGATTGCACCATACTGTGAGCCTTCCTCTGGGTGGTGAGTAGGGCTGGGTATTGATTTCAAATTTTTGATTTGATTCGATTCAAAAGGGTTCGATTCGATTCAATTCACGATTCACTTTGGTTTTCGATTCAATTTTTGTCATATCAGTTATAGTTCGGTATCAACGTTATTCTCAGAAGAATCAAAGCTAAAATTGAAACTTAATCTGTTTGCTAATAAAAAAAATATATTTTTTACATTTATTTCCATCACAAATTTACTCAAGGCAGTCATATTAATCCATATTAATCCAACATGGCACCAGATTTTAGTGCCATGTTGTTTTTACATTTGTTTTACGTGCAAGTGTGTTAACTCGCACATAACCACGTAAATACGTAATCACCTGTGGTGCATGAGTTCACGTAAAGTTGTTGGGAAAAAGTTCGATCCAAACCGATCCAAAACAATTAATTTGCACACCCCTAATATATATATATATAGATGTGTATAAGAGACAGGAGTTAACACACTCGCACGTAACCACGTAAATACGTAATCACCTGTGGTGCATGAGTTCACGTAAAGTTGTTGGGAAAAGAAGGAAAAAAAGATCGATTTTTGGATTTATGATATCGTCCTATTAACAAAAAAATCGATTAAAATCGATTAATCGACCAGCCCTAATGGTGAGCCCACGAGAAGTTATGTGGCTAGGGACAGTGCTATGCTCAGAGCGCCTAGCAGCTGGTGGCAGACCCAAGTCCTGTCTCTTATACACATCTGAAAGCTCAATTTGACTGGGATCCGGAAACGGTCGGAATGATCCACGGATCCTTCTTCTGGGGATACATCGTCACCCAAATTCCTGGAGGGTTCATTTGTCAAAAGTTTGCAGCCAACAGGTTTGTTGTTTCACCACAGCTGCCTTCTCCACAGCACTTCTTCTGCGTCTCCTAACTGTCCACCCTGTCTTCTTCTCTTCCCTGCTACAGAGTCTTCGGTTTTGCCATCGTGGCCACATCTTTCCTGAACATGCTCATTCCCGCCGCCGCCCGGATGCACTTTGGCTGCGTCATCCTAGTCAGGGTGTTCCAAGGACT
>JAFBJS010016959.1:98950-122341 GCA_016785265.1 Paraplagusia blochii | reverse complement strand
TATTCTTCTCCTCTCTTTCACAGTCTCCACTGCTCTGAACAGTTGATCCTCAGCATCTAAACTCCTCCACCTTCTCCTCTGCTCCTTGTAACCTCCACATCCCCCTGCTCACACCTGACCTTCATTCCCTTTCTCTCTTGTCCAAACCTCCACCTCTCTAGGTTCTCCTCTGACTGCTACCTGCTCTCACTGCAGATCACAGTGTCATCTGCAAACAACTCTCCTCTCAGCTTTAATCCTCATATCATCTGATGCTTATAGATGTGATCGTTTTATATTTCAAGTCTAGCATAAAAAGACAAAATTGTATTTTAGCTGCATCTAAAGTGAAGGGGGGGATTCAGGGGCTGACACTCAGCTCTGCCAGGAAAGAGCTCTAAAAGCTCAGGGGCTCAGCGTCATTACATCTGAAAATCAATGGGATTATCTGGCTCTGGTCTGTCAGTGAGGCTGACGTCTAATAACACTGCAGTATAATGTTTACAGCTCTGCACTGACAAACCAGAAAGGACTCCTACAGATATTAACACAAAGTAACACAATTAGTTTTAATAACAAATACTAAAGCAGTCTCTGCTCTACCTTAAATCATGTAATAAATATTTTGGGGTCCCATAAATTCATTATCCTAGAACAGGCATGGGCAAACTAGGGGCCGGGGGCCGGATGTGGCCCATTTGGTCTTTTAATCCGGCCTGCCGAACTTGTAAGCTTTTAAACATGACCTTTACATGTAATTTCTCCAATTTAAAACTTCCTACGCAAATGCTTCAACAAAAGTCCAACCCAAAACAGCAGGAGTTGGATGAGTGGATCTTTATTTAAAATATTCTACCTTTTTTTCTACCAGTGTTTAGTAATAACAATGTTTCCACCTCTGATAGCATATAAATATTTATTTCTGATATTTTCCTCACAATTATTGATTATTACTGTGCCTTAAACAGAGATTTTAGATCATTAACGTTTTCTAATTTAACATTTCAAATTTAAAGTCTCTTTTATCTGTCTAAACTCGTAGTCGAAATTACTGTGTTGCTAAATGCTACTCTTTAATACCTGGACGTTACTTACGGTTGTACGTTATTCTCATACGTCTTCATTTTTGTCGTCTAATTAAACAACTGTCAAACAACTGTTAAACTGTTAAACCAATCACCGCGTCATGTTTGAGAGTCTTTTATCGCTCTTATTTTGAAACCTTTTAACACGCTCTACTTCCTTGTTAGGTGCTGACGTAATCTGTTGCACTTGCGACTTTTTCTTCAGTTTTTGTTGCTAATATGCTAATATTGTTGTCGTAGTTTGGAAATCATGATTTTATGGGTGAGTTCTCAGTTATATTAATATTTGAAGCATCAACGAAACAATAATACTTTTAAGTTGTTGGTTTCGTCGTATTTTTAATTTTATTTAGCTTTGCTTTAAATGCGACTATTACTAAATTCACGACGAATCTAGACGAATGTACACGTAATAAAAACTATACTTAGAGATAATTGTTTTTTAACAAAAAATGAAACTAAGACACACAGTAAAACTGTAAAAAAAATAAAGAAACATTGCTGAAACATTTTATTGTAAAGTAAGAGTTTATTTGATAAGCCTTTTAAAATGCATGACTTAAACAGATATAAATTCTGCATTTTAAAATTGCCTTATAATATAAATATATCTTAATTTAAATATAAATTAAAGCACATTTTTGTTATGCCCTTTGAATTAGCAGTAACAGTTACAAATATTCTGTTGGTGATGCATATTTCTGGTGCAGAAAGCAAATACATAAAGCAAAATACTTCTATACTGACATTATTGAAGATACTCAGTTATTTATGTAATTTTTTTCAAGGTTAAAGAGTTTTATTAGGCCACTGGACATAGAGGTTTATTAGAAAACATTTCACTTTTTTTTTTACCCAAGAGTTCATCTTCAGTTCTGAACTGAACTCAAGAAGACTCAAGAAGAAAATGTTATGTTAAAAATAATTCCTGTTTTAGTCTTGTCCTCTAATGAAACTCTTTAACTCTAATTTGTATTGCAAATGTGAGCAAGATATATAAAATGAAAAAAAAATTGCTTAAAAAAGTTATTTTAATGAATACTTAAAGCAATATTGGTACTGATTTGATACCTGGTTGGAACTAAGTTGGTGGATGTCCTCCTCAAACATGTGTCATTATTTTATTACTTTAGCTTAAACCTGAGTCTTAGCATCTTTGTTTGTTACTCTTAGGGCTTTGAGGATTGAATCCATCTGTTTTTATGGAAGTTGTTGCTCCTGCCAAATTATTTTGGCGTGATTTGTGCACTGGATACATTTCTCTTGGTAACCATTAATAAGAGTCCTTGATTTTAATACTGGATTTTCATAGTATTTCCATTTATTCAGTTTTCTTACCTCAATTCCTACACTGTGATACACTCTTTCTGCCAACTGGTCCGTGTACAGGTGTTGGTAACCACACTATCTCTTCTCACTGCCTGTTGGGTTCAAGGTGTCGTACTCTGCTTCTTGTTGGTCGCCCGGTTTCCTCTGCAGTGCCTGGTATTTGTTGTCATTGTCTTTCTGGCCTTGATTGACATCTTTAGTCTTCTGACTACTTGTTGGAGTCAGGGTGTCGTACTCCGCTTCTTGTTGGTCACCCGGTTTCTTCTGCAGTGCCTGGTATTTGTTCTCATTGTCTTTCTGGCCTGGGTTGACGTCCTCTGTCTTCTGACTACTTGTTGGAGTCAGGGTGTCATACTCTGCTTCTTGTTGGTCGCCTGGTTTCTTCTGCAGTGCCTGGTATTTGTTCTCATTGTCTTTCTGGCCTGGTTTGACGTCCTCTCTCTTCTGACTACTTGTTGGAGTCAGGGTGTCGTACTCTGCTTCTTGTTGATCACCAGGTTTCCTCTGCAGTGCCTCATATTTGTTGTCATTGTCTTTCTGGCCTTGACTATTGTCCTTTCTCTTCTGACTGCTTGTTGGGCTAAGGGTGTCGTACTCTGCTTGCTGTTTGTCGCCTGGTTTTCTGCGCAGGGCCTCGTATTTGTTCTCTCCGACTTCTGCATTTCTTAGTCCCACCTCCTCATATTCTGGACCTTGATGAAGACACAGGTGTTTTGAGATGAGTCCATGGGAATAAAAACGTATAATATACTTAAAATATACAAAATGTCACTTTTACTCACCTAGACTGCCCTGTCTGTTCGTCTTCCAACGCCAGTACAGAGCTACTGAGATTATCAGGATGCCAATAAGACAGACACAGAGGACGATTATGATCATCTCTGAATTGCCGTGAAGGCCTTTGCTGTCTGTAAAAAAGAAACATTGACACCAGGTGACACCTGCTCCCACAGACTATTTATTTAATAAGTCCCAACAGTATGTGGAACTTTCAAGACTCACAAATGTAGGGCTTGCTGAGAAAGGACCTCCCGGTCGTCCAAACACCCTGGCATGCGTAAGTGCCACTGGATTCTGGTGTCATATCCTCACCCAGATGTCTCCAAAGCGGACCTACCTTCTTGTACCACTTGTAACGGTGACCAGTCATGCACAGTGGACAAGAACATGACAGGCTGTTCTTTTCGGACACAACAGCTTTGACAGAACATTCTGAAAAACATATTGTCCATTAGATTAGATCACATTAACAGGTGAATGTGGATAGAAGTTAAATTTGAAAAGACCAGGAAAGGACATTTGATACCTTTGACTAACAGGGCCTGAGGGTCAGAGGTTTTATTATAAGGAGGTCCAGAGTTGCGGGCGACGTGTGTGTAGATGACTTGACATTTATATTCTCCCAGGTTTGATTCCGTCACCTTGGTGATCATATATTGGGAACCAGAAGTGGTTGAAATAACAGATTTATCTTTATAGAACACAGTGTTGCTGATTTGGTCCGTGCCCCAGACGAGGCACCTGAGAACCAAATTCTCTCCAACCACAGCAGGCAGCGGATACATTTCCATAGATACCTCCTTATCTGGGTGGAGATAATAGAAAACAACAGGTGTCAGTGGGGGTCAGGGTGGAGGGATTTTTTTCTTTTCAATAACATATGGTATGCATTCAACGGTTTCCGATCGATTGTTTAATATTTTTTATGAATCGTTCCTGAATCGGATCGTAGCCTGTGAATCGTCGCACCCCTAATATATATACAGTACAGTGGTGCCTCAGCTTTCGAACGTCTCAGCAATCAACCAACTCACCCCTCGACCATGTATATGTATATATATATATGCATATACATATATATGTGTATATGTATATATATATATGTATATACAGTATGTATATATGTGTAAATATATATGTATATATATGTGTGTGTGTGTAAATGTTGCCAAAAGGAGAAGAAGAAGATATTTACATGTGTATGTATGTATATATATTTGTGTATATATGTATATATATTTACATATATATAGTTATGTGAGCGATAGTTATATTGGGTGAGATGGAAAGTGTTGACTCACTGTGGCAACCCCTGAAAAAGGGACAAGCCAAAAGGGGAAGAGGCAATATGTAACTATAACTATAAAGAAAAATATACAGTATCGACTTGGAAATATAACCGGAATTATCAGCCTATTGGGGAAAATAAATAATGGAAGTGAAATATATGTCTTAAACATTGACATAATCCGACTCCCTCAGCCTTCAATCTTCCCAATCGTCTTTGGTTTTATTATCAGGTGTAAATTTTGTCAATTCTAAGTTTTTTATACGCCAGTGTATTTAAACACCAACCTGAGGTCCTGACTACCACTTGGTTGCTCCTCTCATGATCAGAGCTGTCGATGCACCAGAAGATCGTCTCAGGCTCCATCAGGGCGTTGGTCTGAAACGTCACCGTCGTCATGTTGCGATGATTGACCTTGATACTATTCATCCGTTTTCTTTCCCTCCTGTAGACCTTACACATCCACCCAGTCAGAGCATTTTCATTCTCCAGCTTCAGCAGAACTGAGTACCCAGTCTTCATCACCGGCTGGCCAGTGGCGATGGTGAGTGAGGCCATGGGGCTGTATCCTGAAAACAAACAAACAAACATTTTAACTCATCAAAAACATTAACGTAGAGATTTATAAACACGAGAAGGAAATTTACCCAAGACTTTGATTGACAGAATTTCACTTTTTTGCCCGTTGTGTTCACACTCATAGTCGCCCGTGTGGATTTCTGAAGCCGCTGTTATTTTCCACATTCCACTCAGGTGCTGATCTTTACCATTAAAGTGCAACGTACTTGCATCAGGCGAACATATCAAGTAAAATAGATCTCCACTGAAGACCTCCTTATGTGGAGGGATCATTTCAACTAAATAGGCACAAAGACAAATGTTATCATTTTGTTTTCAAATTTACTTTTTTGTGGTCCATGAATGAAAGCTGGTCATGGAAGTTATTACCAGCTGCTGTTATCACTAATTACCTGTCGGCCTTTGACATTCTGCCAGGTTCACAAGTGCTAAAAAGAAGGACAGTAAATTGATGAAAATGAACGTAACAAATTAATCATGTACTTGTATCAATAAGACGTGTGAGGGTTAGTATGTATGATGTATGGCTTAGAGACACTGGGAATAGGTAGAAGACAGGAGACAGAGCTGGAGGTGGAGGAGTTAAAGATGCTGAGGTTCTCTTTAGGAGACACAAGGATGGACAGGATCAGGAATGAGGTGATTAGAGGGACAACACAAATAGGAAGGTTTAGAGAAAAAGCTAGAGAAGACAGATTGAGATGGTTTGGACATGTTCAGAGGAGGGACAGTGGATACATTGGTAGAAGAATGATCCTAGAGACGGAGCTAGCAGGTAGGACAAAGAGGAGATTGATGGATGCAGTTGGCGTTAGAGTTGAGGATACAGAGGACAGGATGGAAAATTGTTGAGTCGCTGTGGACAACTGCTGAAAAAAGGGACAAGCTGAAAGGAGAAGACTTGTATCAATAAGACATTAATAGACACAACATACATAACGATAACTAGGCCTGTATTTAGGCAGCGATTCCGGACAGGGAAGTTCAATATTTATTGCGTTGTTGGTAAAATTTGTAGAACAAATAATAATTTGAAATATTCTTTCTAAGTTATTGCTCTTTTACATTTTTTGAAATTAGAAAAAGACCTAAGAAGATCTATATCCTTATCGTACCTTAATGTTTAATTTAGATTTTTTTTCTTAATTTCTGATCCTTGGACAAAAGCGTAAGAAATAACTAAGGATTAAAGAGTGTATACTGCTCTCTATAAAACGAGAAATAAAACGAAATAAAAAGGTGTAAAAATCACTATTTCTACATAAGAATCATCTGTTTCTTCTTACCTACTGTGAGGAGTAGTCGCAGCATCATCATTCAAACTAAAGGTATCGGTCTGACTGAGGTGAGAAGAAGAAATGACCGACCAACAGTCAGACCAACAGTCAGACCAATCACGTATTCTTCGGTAGGGCGTTGCAGTTACAGGAACAACGATACTAAGAACTGGGGTTAAGTTAAAAGTGAAGTCAGAGAGAAGAGAGAATAGAATGTGAAACCTCAACACAGACTTACAGGAGGAAAAATACGGGAACTAAATTATTCTATGTGTCTCTAGACCAGCAACACACCATCAGTAGGAGGATCAGCTGATGTAGAGAAGAAAAGCAAAAAGTTACAACACGCAGATAAGTGGTGCAGCATGTGAGTCTACTGTGAAAACCACAGATGAATTAATGAATTAATTTATACCACGGCACACTAAATGCACAATACAGAGTTTAGAGGGTTTTTTTTTTGGTCTTAATTCTTCACTCAAAAAGGATTAACTATTTTTTTAAATTAAATATTTCTCCAAACTTAATTAGAAACCTCTAATTTAGTTTCTGTTGCCGATTCATTGGAAGTGACTTCCCAAATCAGGATTTAAAAAGTTTTTATTTCTTACTTCTAAATGAAAACAAATCATCATTTGACTTTCTCAGGCATCTTGCTGAGGCCACAAGAAATTGTGAAAATTGAGTTCAAAGAAAAAGGAAACTAAGACACTTCTGCATATTTTGACACTGTGAACCAAAGCAGGTTTTACAGTAGGGAACAAACACACAGACGGTGACACACAGCCATAAACTGTTTTATCATCGCAGTTTCACCACAACTAAAACTTAACAGATTCACAGCTTTTGGTCAAACGTGTATTTGTACAAACATCTCATGTTTGTATGGACTTGACAAGTGCTGCAGGTCACTGTGGTCAGTTTCCTGTTTCTCAGAAACGATCTGACTCACAGTTTCACTTGACAAAGACACACAGGACATTCTTTATTTAAGATTATACCTATAAAGACCACCCAGTACTAGTGCTGGGCGATATGAAAAATATCATATATCACGATAACGACATATATCACAATAAAAAGTTGGACAAATGTCAGTGCTTACTTTTCAACAACTTTATTTTTCAGTCATATTTAACTGAACCGTCACGTTTTAGTGCAACAGTATAGAATGAAAACAGCTGTGGTGGAGATACAGTAGCCTCACATTGGGACATTGTCTTCTTCGTCTCGAAAGACAGCTTTATCTTACGTCGGGGATAGTTTTTCTTTTCACAACTTGCCCTCGCTGTTCCACAACTTGGTTTAGCTCGGATTTTTATGTATTTTTTTTTTCGTAGACTTTTTTTCTTCATGTGATGATAGAGGTTCTTTGTGTTGTGCATCGGTGCAGGGACAGTCCTTTGGCACAGTTTACATATGGCCGTCTTCTGCTCTGTGTCAAACCTCTATCTGCATGAAACTACATCCTGTTTCACGTCCAGCGTTTCGTAACATAAAGCGCCACGCTTTAGATGTAAAGCGGCGCCATGTCGCAAAACCAAAAAAAGGAGGTGCTTAGCGAAAGCGCTTAGCTCTTTATTCCTTATTATTTTCACTTAATTAAACATAATATTAACATTTAAAACCTAACATAATAACACATAATAACATTTAAAAACCTCAAAACAAACAAGGAACAGTTAGTGTCTCTGCAAAGAAAAGAAAAAAAAAACCCTTATCAAGGTAGCATCCCGCTAGATATAATAGTAGAATAATTAGATATCCGGATGGAAGCCGAGGGACACCACAGGAGACCACCACTCATAAAGAAGTAAATTAAATTAAAATAAAGATAAGATCACCCTAACACAAGATAAAAACACTCTAACACAATCCACTGTTGTCAATTTGTTCTATCTGGTTTTTATTTGACCCAACTGTTATGTTTCAAAGCCACTTCAATTTATTTTAACAATTAAAAACATGCATGCTTTTATCATTAAATGGTAATAAGGGTCTAAATCATGGGCAAATCTGGCCCGCAGTGAAATTATTTTTGGCCCGCAAGATAAAATCAAATCTGTACTATAGTTGGCCCACCAGTATGTAGACCTTATATACTGTCAGAATTTGTTATAATAATAATCCATGCTTTTTGTTATAGCACATACATTTTCTTCTGTAAAGAATAATGTATATTAAAAAAACTATCTGGAAAGACAGAATAAGAAACAAATACCTTACAAATACTAAATACCGTTATTTCTACTGTAATTTTTCATATGTTGATTCTATAATAAGGTTTGGCCATTTCAGAATCACTGCTTACACATGAAAAAACAATATTAAAAAACTGGAGAGAAGGGAAAACGTGCACGTTTATAGTTAATTTCTCAATATATGTTGAGTTTGGCCCATGGTTCAATTCTGGCTCACTGTGAAATTGTGTTTGACGCCACTAGTCTAAATGTAGTTGAAAATAAATGATACGACAAATTTTAAGTATGTATCATTGGAAACAGTCAAATATTTTCTATTCGGTACATGTAAGAAAATAAACAAAAAAGCTATGTAACAAGTGGTACTTCAGTTACAGTACATTGATTGTCCACTAGAGTCCAGCACTGCATCGCTTTTCTGCAGCGATAACGCACAGCTCAGCCCTCCAGCAGGATGAGGTTTGCTTTTCAGTGTCTTTTGCAAATATTTTTTTGTGCTGCACATTATATGGAAATGTTAAATGTTCCAGTGTCGGTCTGTGGCCACTAGAGGAAAATGCACTTTTTTGGTTTTCTGTAGGTTGGTTAAAAATGTAGAAACCCAAAGCAACCTCTCGTGTCTGATCTTCAAAGCTCCAAATCCACCAATCAATATTTTCCTCTTTATTTCCACCCCCGTCTGCACTTTCCACTTCTCGGCCTGAAACCATTTCGCCCAAAGCCAAGACTTAAAAACTGAGCAGAACAAACATTGACATCATTTTCGCCGTATCCTCCATCTGTCCATGACCCACTTTTCTCTAGTTGGCATTGACATCAGACGGGTGTTAACACAGAAACAGGAAGAAAGCTGCTTCTTCCCCAGTAAGTAACTTGGGCAGCACACACACAGTGGGGTGAATACAGTGCTGGATGTATGATGTGATACTGAAAACACACTCTTGAAGCTTTCAGAAGGTGACACATCCTACTTTTCCGAGTGATAGCAGGATGTTTTTTTTTTTCCTCCCCCTTGAACATTTTCCTCTTCTGTAAAGTGCACCGCTGCATACGTTAATGTATTTCAACAGACCCTGTTTCCCACCCCTTCTCTTGATGTTTCAGTGAAAGACCAGCAACAGAACCTGTTCTGACTCAAACACTTGAGTGACATCCATCCAACCAGGATAATAAAGTGGTAGATACTGTACATACGACACCTCTTTGGTCCTGCTCACTTTCCTTCATTCATTTATTCATTCATTCAGCTTCATGTGCTTATCAGTTGCCTGGGTTGCAGGCAATGTTCAGTGCAACATTAGATGTGCACGCTGTGGCCACACACCAGTATTACACCTATCATCGCAAACATAGCTTATTAAAAGAGTAACATCATAACAGTCATTTTCATCAGTTCACTTTAAATTTAACTCATTTGGCAGTGGTGGCCTAGTGATTAAGGAACCAGACTGCAGTCTGGAGGGCTCCAGGTTCGATTCCACCAACTGCCAAGTTACCACTGAGGTTTACTTAGCATGGCACTGTCCCCACTCACAGCTCCCTGGGTGCTCGAAGCTGCCCACTGTTGGTGATAGGTTAAATACAGAGATGACATTTCGTTGAGTGCAGTGGTGTGAATCACAATTACACACCTTCCTTTCCGTCACTGATAGAAAATTGTTCTTGAGATTTGTAGTATAGTTATGTGAGGTCCAGCTTTGGCCTTTCAGACTTAGCATTTTGTTCACATTTTCCACAATGGCCTGTTCTGTAGCTTGTGATACTGTGTCTTTTGATAGCATATCTACTACTGACAGAAGTCATAACAGAATTTAATGAATAAATGAATAAATATCACTTGAATATAAACAAATCTGACTTAAATTTGACCTTATTTTTCACGTCTGTCAATGGTTGTAAATTCAGGTTGTTGGCTCCGTCTGCTTCTTGCTTTGACTCTATACGCATCACCTTCATCAGTTTCCCCACAGCCTTCATAGAACTCTTCAGTTGAATGTGTCTCTTGAGGAAGTCCAGCTTCCATATAGTCCATATTTTTCCATCAGACAACTAACTCACTACTTTAGCTATGCTGCATGTTTTGTAGAGCGGGCCTTTCTCACTTGAAAAAGGAAAAAAATCACCCAGTTTTACCGCTGGTTCCTCTTGCAAAAACGCCAACAGCGATTGCAACCTAAATAACCTACCGTAACTTCTGGACTATAAGCCGCAACTTTTGTCGCACAATTTCAACACTGCGGCTTATGCAGAGATGGGGCTAACGTATACATTTTTTCTAACTGCTCGAGCAGAAAAGGTAAGAGTGAGACAGGTGGTGTCGAGGAACGCGCAAGTCACAACCGCCAATAAACATCATAGAAGGATAACGTACGGTAACACGCTTTGTACATGAATGAAATTAGCATAAACTGGCCCTCATCATGGAAAATGCAAAAAGAATGCGGCACGTGCGGCTTATAGTCCGGAAATTACGGTAATATTTTTCTTTTGTTTTTTGAGTGGATGGATCACATTCCCTGAGCCTGAGTTGGCTGTGGCCCATTTGGCATTTTAATCTTGTGGCTTAAGATTATTCTATTAATTTATATTATTGATAGACTTCTGCCTCCATATTTCCTTTAGGGAAGGATGAATGCATTTTAGTATTAGCCTTTATGCATTCATCTTAGTTCAAACAAACAAGTCATCTGTCTGTTACTGACCCAGTCCTGTGTCAAACTCTAGTAGCCATGAGTCAAATTATTTGCCCATGTCCACCTCTACTTATCAGCTTGAGTTTTCTTATGATGTCATTATTTGCCAGCAGAATCCAATCCCCGACAGATAAAGACAGACTTTTGACCCGTCCAGAACTTTAACTCCCAGAGTCCCACTTCATCTGCAAACGAAACCACTGCTGTCGACATACAGCAACCTTTCAGTTTGAAGATCGGAACCAATTTCTTTCTCTGTGCTTGGAATCCTCTGGAATCTCTCTGCTTGGGAAACCTGTTGAAAGTAGAAAATGGCTCTTCACTGAAGATACCAAGGGTAATAATGTGCTTACACACCCTGGCATCCTCTAGTAGTAGGTTTTTTCATAATTAAATTAAATCGGTTAATTGAGTAACAGAACTAACCTTACGTGCCTTTTCGTAAGGTTAAGATAATGCAGTTATCCTAAAAGTAGAAATTGACTTCCTTCTATTCTTCGTTGTGTGCACTGCCACTTGTCTGTGTTGTTAATTCATCCGATGAATATATAAACATCTACATTTATGTATTGAATACATATGTGTGTTTATATACATATATAAGTGCATATTATTGTAGTATAACATAACAATTCAGATATTTCAACGCTAACCCTGAGGGTGGCCATTTTGGAAATGATATAACAAAATAACTTTGACAAAAAAAAAAACTATAAATAAAAAGCTCTCAATTTACCGGTCAATCTACGTTCCTACTCTCACCTATGTCCATGAACTTTGGGTCATGACCGAAAGAACGCAATCCCGGATACAAGCGGCGGAAATTAGCTTTATTCGCAGGGTTGTAGGACGCTCCCTTTGAGAGTCAGTTGAGGTGGCTTGGGCATCTACATCGAATGTTCCCTGGACGCCTCCCACGGGAGGTGTTTTTGGTCATGTCCCACTGGGAGGAGACCCAGAGGAAGACCTAGGACATGCTGGAGCGACTATGTTGCCCGGCTGGCCTGGGAACGCCTTGGGATCGAGGGAGAGGGAAGTTTGGGTATCCCTCCTCCGAATGTTGCCCCCGCGACCCAGCTCCGGATAAGCGGATGAAGATGGATGGATGGATAAAAACCTATAACCATGTTCCTACATGACTTGTTCTAAATATTTGATGTTTTACACAAAAAGATATCATTGATTCTACCTATTCAGACCAGCTGTGGTCAAAATGACCGTTCAATTTTATGTGCAGCGAATGTCTCAGTTTGGTTGCTATAGCAACATTATTGCCTTTAGTTGAGCTCAGGTTTTAGAGATCAAAATGCCACAGCACAGCATGATGGGACAACAGAAAATGTATGTGTTGTTTCCCCGTATCTCTTATTCAGAGACAGTTATCTATTCAGGTTGGGTGATGTGTTAATAGCAGTGGTGTTTTCAACAGAAAGCAGCATGACTCCCACTCTTGATTACAACATTGTACTTTGTTCAATTTATTTTCTTTGTGTTGAACTGGGAAAACTCAGTGTTTAATCGGCTTGACTATACCGCAGAAATAAAAAGTGTTGGATGAACAGGCTGCCTGGATTGACGTATGTATTTCTTTGTAGGATTTTTGGAATATTTGGTTTATGTTGGATTATTTGGATTACGTAAGATGTGCAACATTTGAACTAAGGTTTTAGAAAAAATGTAAATAGATCACTGTCAAGCAAAAAAAAAAAGCCAAAACGTTGAGGTGACCTGAATCCATCCAGTGAGTTTGTCTATGACAGAGAAAAATGTGAGGGTGTCCATGACCTGGGATGGATGTGATGGATGCAGTGACAGAGATAATGAGGAGGCAGTGAACACAGGACTGAGATAGTGGAATGTGGTGGAGAAATTGGAAAAGTCTCAGTGAATCGTTGTAATGAAGAAAATTGGAGATAATTGAGCAGCAGCAAAAGTGACAGGCAGATGATGGCGAGTTGGTGCTGGGAGGAAGTACAAAGAGAAGGAGAAGGGAGGGAATGAGGGAGAGGGAGTGCAATGATTCTGGTTGCTGGAGAAGGAGAGATAGTGTGTGCAGCAGAGAGAATGAGGGGGGAAAGAGAGAGTGAGATGGTTGTACTGTACCAGGGCACAGAGTAGGTGAAAGTCTGTGTGAATGAAAAGGAGAAACGAGTGGCTGCAAAGAACAGAAGCAAGTGCTGCTTCGCGCTGATGCATTTGCAAAGACCAGAAGGCATTGAAATGTGATTTTTTTTTTTTTCTGGCAGGAGACTGAAGAAATTCAGGCTCATTTTTTTCCCTCATCTCCATCTCTACGACTGGGACACTTTCCCCTTGTTCCCAGTTTCTACTCCCATCACGGAGGTCCCTGCAGATCCAAAAACGGGAACATCATGAACCCCACTGCAGACTAAAGAGGTATTTACTTTATAATTTCTATCCCCTACTATTGTGATTTGTTTGTTGTTGATGCTTCTGAAAACATAGAAAATAATTTAAAGAATAAAATGTTGGTTTGATAAAAGTGAGTTTAATAAAATGAAATAAAAAAAGTAGATGCCGCAGTGGAGAGAGGAGGAAAAACAGCATTTTACACCTGTTTTTTTTATGCTGGTGAGGAGAAAAAAGTTAAGTAGGACAGTAAAAAAAAGAACAAATTAGACCATACCTCCTGGAAAGAGAACCTTGTGTGACTGACTACGATACTCTGGACGAGCTATGGACAGATTAGTGAGAGAACACTCCTCGGCTGTAACACAAAGGCTTCATTAGCTACACTATGGCAGCTGCGATTAAAAGAAGATTATGAAGATTTGTCTTGTGGACGTTCATATGAGCTGTCGGACTTAACGCTACACAGCGGACACGGTGGACAGTTGTGAGGGTAAAGTTAATTTCTCGAAATGAGGTTTTTCTGCTGAATCCAACACTGCGGCCATAATTGAATCTCCGGGGGGTGCGTTAAGACCTGTTTCATGTTAATTGCTCCATGTTCATTATGGTTCACGGCTGTACATAGTATTATTGCGTTACAACTGCTCCCCCATGGTTGCAAAGTTAATTGATGTCCTGTTGTATACAGTAATTACTGCCCGGAATACAAGGGAAAGAAGGGGGTGTGGTTTACTTGTTATAGATCAGGGGTCTCAAACTCAAATAAGTTGAGGGCCACCACCCACACTATCATTTCACCCAAGGGACGCGTCAAACAAAAAATCAGTTTCCCATAGATTCTGTGTAATACCACACTGAACCAGAAGGAGGCTGTGGATCAGTATGGAGCCAGAATAGTCTCAAAAAGAACACACGTGTGCATATTCTGAGAAGAGCATACAAACAACGCTTCGCATGTCCAAATACGTTTGTCAATTCTTCGAAATACGATTGTGGTATTGTGTAGGACGTGAATTTTAGCTTAGTGATGTCACAGACGGACCCTCGTGGGGACACTGCCGTGTGATTGGCTGCAAACGAGTGAAACTTCTGATTGGCTGGTGACGGAGTGACGTAGCAAAATTACGCTCACAAATCTGGTCGGAGTAAGACATGTCTCAAAAATACAAATTAGCGTGCGCGTAGTTTCACAAATTAAAAGCACGATTTGCATGCGCGTACCACAATTCACAAACGTATTTGGAAGAATTCACAAACGTATTTTGACGTATGAAGCATTGTTTGTGTGCTTTTCTCAGAATACGCACGCAGATGCGTGTTCCTATCAGAATATGCACGCGGATCCGTGTCTACGCACGTGTTCTGTTTGAGACTATTCTGGCTCCATAGATTAGGGTTATATAAATAAATATAGGATTTACCATCAAATGTGGAGAACAAATCTATAAAGTATTATCATAAATTCAACTTTCACATCAAGGTGGGGGCCGCAAAATATCGTTCCACGGGCTGCAAATGGCCCACGGGCCGCAAGTTTGAGACCCCTGATATAGATTCTTACAAACCACAGAAGCTTAGGGAATGGATGGGAGTTTATCCGTCAGCCTCCTTCACCAGCTTCCTGAACTGGCCCCTAGCCCAGATACAATGTGGGGATTTCTGGAGTAAGGAGGACATCGTGCATGAAAGATGCAACTGTATCATAGTGCAGGTCACCAGACAAGTGGAGCAAACTAGAAGGGATTCTTCTTTTTACTGAACTCACCAAAGGAAACTTTTCAGTGGAGACAGAACATTGCCTACTCCACCTGAGCCTCGTCAACCTGGATACATTAAATAGGTAAAATAAGCAAAATAAATGTTAAAGTTGAGCCCCCTGTTAGGCTGCACCACCATTTCACTATTTTCTTCTTCTTCTTTAGGCTTGTCCCTTTTTCAGAGGTTGCCACAGCGACAATTTCCATCTCACCCTGTCCTCTGTGTCCTCAACTCTGACTCCAACTACCTCCATGTCCTCCTTCACTGCGTCCATCAATCTCCTCTTTGTCTCCTACCTGGTAGCCCCATCTATAGGATCATTTTTCTACCAATGTATCCACTGTCCCTCCTCTGAACATGTCCAAACCATCTCAATCTGTCTTCTCTAGCTTTTTACTCTAAACCTTCCTGTCTGTGTTGTCCTCACATGTTGTAATTTGGACAGGGACAATGATAAGACCAGTTTAAGAGGAGATCTGGACTTGCTGCGATTGACTTGAACATGAGCTACAAAGTGTTTGCCAAGCACAGAATAAAATTCCCAATCTGTCGATGCAGTATACTGGCACATCTGACTTACTTTGTCCAACCTTTTACTCATTTTCTATAACCAGATGAGCTGACAGGCTGTCTTGTTCCCAGGATGAGATAATCTTAGAGGGTTCACCCAACGCCATTATCTCTGCAGTCCCATAATTTAATGGAAAAGGAGAGATGGTCTTTCCATCGGCAGCTCAGCTAATGAAGAATAAATATGCCGATTGGGTTGTCTCCTATTTTATAATTACCTAATATACATAATTTATATTTTCTATTAAATAGGATCGGAAAGTATGGGGTTATTCACAGAGTAGAGTGAAGGCAGATTGAGATGGTTTGGACATGTTCAGAGGAGGGACAGTGGTTATATTGGTGGAAGAATGATCCTATAGATGGAGCTACCAGGTAAGAGACAAAGAGGAGATTGATGGATGCAGAGAGGGAGGACATGGACGTGGTTGGAGTTTAAGATGCTGAGGTTTTCTTTAGGAGAGACAAGGATGGACAGGATCAGGAATGAGGTGATTAGAGGGACAACACAGACAGGAAGGTTTGGAGAAAAAGCTAGAGAAGACAAATTAAGATGGTTTGGACATGTTCAGAGAAGGAACATTGGACACTTTGTTAGAAGAACGATCCTAGAGATGGAGCTACCAGGTAGGAGACAAAGAGGAGACTGATGGATGCAGTGAGGGAGGACATGGAGGTAGTTGGAGTCAGAGTAGAAGATGGAGAGGACAGATTCGTAGATTCGCTGTTGCAACCCCCGTAAAAGGGACAAGACCAAAGGTTGTGGCGGGTTTTCTCCAAAAAGCAGACATTAACGTACACACCTTTACACCTTTTATTACAGACTGGGTTTAAACACTTCTTTCACACTGCACCACTGATGTTTATCTCAGCACGCACATTCACCCTCCATACAACATAATTGACTCAGCACCGTCTCCTAAGACCTCATGGCCCACACGGTCAAAATACATAACAAGCAATAGTGGCAAGGAAAGCATATTTTTGTATTGGAGTCCAGCACCGCGGGGTATTCATTTAGTGAAGGAAGAAAATAAAGTAACAGAGCAATTTAGAGCAGTGTGGGCTCAGCAAGATTAATGGCTTCCTCACCAACACAGAACAATTGATCATAAAGGACGGAAGACAGCTGCTGGACGTCATCAATAGCAAACAGTCACTGAGTGTGTGTGTGTGTAGAAGATCAGGGGACAGACACAGTCAAGCAGAATTGGTGTTAAAGATGAAAAATGTGACATATCCAACTGGAGCGGGGATAAAAACTTGGGTCTTGTGACGTGCTGTCATGTCCCCCTGGTCCTGCTCCGTCCTCTCAAGCGCAGCAGTCTATAAGCAGCGCAGTGTGTGCAGCGAATGTGACAATGCTATATGCACCAGGAATCCCCAGGGGTTTCGGTATGGAGAGAGTGTAGGACAGCGCACAGACGTGCCCAGACAAAATGACCGCTGACTGTGGAGGAACAGAACTGTGAGCTGCTGCTGCTGCTGCTGAGTCCGTTTGGGAACAGGGGGATTGCAAAAGTTACAAGAAATAGAAGTTAATCCTTCAGAGTTTGGAAATATTTGCCACTTTAAAACACACCGTAAGCAAAAAATAATTAGTTGCAGGAAAAAACACACCATTTAAGGGGTTTAAACTGAAACATCTGACCCTTTATGTAATGGCATTCGATCAGGAAATAATCTCATTTTCTATTTGAAATATTTCCCTGATATGTTTTTTTTTTTCCAATTAACTTCTAATTGCTGTTTGCAGAAGTGACAGAGTTCTGCTCGTTAAGATGGAGCGGCGGAGACGAGCTATTTGCCTCGACTCTGCAGGCTTTTCATTATTACATACAGGGAGATTTCCCTCAGGAGGAAAGATCCGGAGGATTGCTGAAAGGCACGAAAACAAAAGCAGGCAACTGCATCACATCCACCATTTTAATGATATTATACATTCTGACTTTGACACCAAACTAATGAATGAATAATTGGCAACCCTGATACATTAAATAGGCATGATGAAGCAAAATTCTTAAAGTTGAGCCCCCTGTTAGGCTGCATTTTACTATTGGTTTTCCATTTTCTGATAGGGACAACATAAACCTAAACCAGTTATATCCAAACTGTTTCACAAAGTCCAGTGTGGCTGCTTGTTTTGGTTCCAACCAACCAAGATCACATAGTTTTGACCAATCAGTTATCTAATGACAGAAGCCAGCCACTAGGGGACACAAGCCAGTGTTTTTTTTGTGCCAGTGAGGGTTGCGCTAGGAAGGGCATCTGGTGTAAAACTTTGGCCAAATCATAGCTGCGACAAAACAAAAAGATACGATGGAAATAGTTGACTCGCTGTGGCAACTTCTGAGAAAAGGGACAAGCAGAAAGGAGAAGAAGAAGAAGCTGTCTGACTGAGATCGGTTGATTACAGTGTTGAGCAAGTTACTTTAAGTAGTAAGTTACTTTACTATTTTCTGCTCTGTAAAAGTAACTAGTTACGTTAATAGTTACTAAGTTATAAAAGTAACTAATAACTAGTTACTTTACTTTAAATAATAATAATAATAAAAAGACATTAAAAAAGTTTAGTGTTGTGTAGCAACTATCATAATGAAATATAGGGCTGCAATAAAAACAAAATGGATGTTTAGACATTTTGACAGACATCTTTATTGTAACCTCAACTTGCCACTTGTCGTCGTCTTGCTAGTGGGTGTTTGCTGCTGTACTGCGTTGTGTGTGTGATACTGTTTGTTTTCCTATAAGTCAAGAAGACCCGCCCAGGTCTCTTTCTGATTGGCTTAGCCTGAAACGTTAACCTATGTCAACCAATCATCGCTCCTTTTCAACGTAGTAGATCCAGTTAGTGACAACCGTCTTTCACTCATGACTGACAGGCAGCAGACAGGCTCCGCCTCCACACAGTCCTCTCTCCGTGGCCGGGAGAAACTGTCTTTTGGACCACAGATAGTAACAAGTAATGAGACCTTTTTACACCACAGTAACAATAACGGCGTTACTGAATGGGAAAGGTAAGGCATTACGTTATTAGTTACCGAGAAAAGTAGTCTAGTTACGTAACGTTAGTCCCGACTCTGCTTGATTAAACCTGCCAACTCAGGTGTGCCTGATCAGAACCTGATCTGAGATTGGGGAAAATGATGGTGGACAAACAACATGAAAACAACTAAATTGCCAGAACGTGCAGATCAGCTCATCGACCTAAACTTTTACCTATGTTGTAGAAACAGACGAGCAGGACGACAGGCTGTCTTGAGCCCAGGATAAGATAATCGTTGAGGGCTCACCCTGCGCCATTATCTCTCCATTTTCATAATTTAATGGCAAAAGAGAAAACCTTCAACAGTGCAGCAGCTCCCAAAGAATAAATATGCTGATTGGGAGAATTTCCACACATACATAATTCATATTTTCTACCAAATGGGATCAGAATCTAAAAAAAAAATTATCATATTAATATCTTAAAGTGCGGTTGGAAATTACGTTGCTATTACTTAAGCAACTTTTAGTATCACGATACTTTAATTACCTCAAAGGAAGTTCTTTCTATAGAATTATTCCACAAAGTTAAAAGATTTAAGGAAGGAAATAAATATTAGATAATAAACATGTTGTTAGGGAGATGGGAGTCGTAGAGAGATGGCAGGGATGATTTCCGGTGTCGTTCAGTGGTGCATCTTGGTCAGCACGTCACAGAGTGAATGTAGAAGCCAGTTGCTGTAACCCTTTTCATTTCCACAGTCTTTATGTTTGTTTTTTATGGGATTATTCACAAAGTACAGAAGCCAGATTGAGATGGTTTGGACATGTTCAGAGGAGGGACAGTGGATACATTGGTAGAAGAATATGAGATGGAGCTACCAGGTAGGAAATTGATGGTGTGGTGGAGAATTGGATGTTATGAACAGACAGTGTTGGACAATATTGATGTGTCGTCTTATTGTAGAACTGTAGAAAGATTAGTACCCACACCAAACTGGCGTCTAGCAGAAATTCACGCCTAGATAGGAGACACAAGATGAACCCAAGGTCCATATCAAGACCGATTAAGACAACATAAACTAGCACCTACGTAGATAACAGACACAAGATGTACCCAAGGTCCATGTCAAGGTGCAGGAGGACAACATTCCACATTCAGAGGTCTGACTTATATGTCTTGTAATGTGACTGTACAAGAAGAACACGCCTGTATCAGTATTCAGGGTTTGTTGGTGAGACTGCAGATGAGATTCATGCCGTGGTCAAACACCTTTTGATACAATAAATCCCCCGAGGCAGAGGAGTGCGTTCTGGTCTGCTTATTTGTAGACAACGCTTCCTACAATAATGGATGCAGTGAGGGAGAACATGGAGGTAGTTGGAGTCAGAGTAGAAGATGGAGAGATTCGCTGTGGCAACCCATGAAAAAGGCACAAGTCAATAGGAAAAAAACCAAAAACAAGTTAAGAGTAGACGGGCTAGTGTGTTCGAGCATGAGGTCATCAGATGATGCTCAAACTGCAGAAAGTCAAACTCACTTGTGTGGTGATGTCACTAGGTATGAAGTGAGGGAATTGACAAAAAAAACTTTAATTTCAGTATGGGTTTAAACACCTTCTCTCTTTTACACTGCACCACTGCACATTCATCCTCCATACAACATAATTGACTCTGCACAGTCTCCCAAGACCCGGCCCACGCGGTCAGAATAGATAAAAACCAATAGTGGCCACAAAGCATATTTTTGCGTTGAAGAACTGCACCGCGGGATGTTCATTTACTAAAGGAACATCAAACTAATGAATGAGTAATGGCTGAGTTATTTCAGAAAGCAGGAATTATAACACATCTAATAAACTGCACTAAAACATTAAACTGGACAAATGTACAGTATGGGAGTGCCAGTGAGTGGTAATATACTTTTATTGTTATAGTCTGTGCCTCACTGACTCGTGTTGGCTGATGTAGCCTAGTTCTTGGACTGGATGGAGTGAAATCAAACAGGCTGGAAACCCTAAAACTGCCATAGTCTAGCTCATTCATTGGCAAAATAAGGCCTGGGGCCCTGAAGCAGCCCGTTGACCTTTTTAATGCGGCCCGCTAACCTTGTCCACATTAGATAATTAATTTGTAAAATCACTATATGCGATAGAAGAGAGTCAGCTAAGGTGAAAGGAAAAGTTTACAGGACAGTGGTGAGACCAGTCATGATGGATGGATTATTAGACACAAGGAATAGACAGAAGACAGGAGACAGAGCTGGAGGTGGAGGAGCTAAAGATGCTGAGGTTCTCTTTAGGAGAGACAAGGATGGACAGGATCAGGAATGAGATGATAAGAGGGACAACACAGACAGGAAGGCTTGGAGACAAGCTAGAGAAGACAGATTGAGATGGTTTGGACATGTTTAGAGGAGGGACAGTGGTTACATGGGTAGAAGAATGATCCTAGAGATGTAGCTACCAGGTAGGACAGAAAGAGGAGATTGATGGATGCAGTGAGGGAAGAGATGGAGGTAGTTGGAGTTAAAGATGCTAAGGTTCTCTTTAGGAGAGTCAAGGATGGACAGGATTAGGAATGAGGTGATGAGAGGGACA
The DNA here is from genome assembly GCA_016785265.1 of Paraplagusia blochii. Taxonomy (NCBI): domain Eukaryota; kingdom Metazoa; phylum Chordata; class Actinopteri; order Pleuronectiformes; family Cynoglossidae; genus Paraplagusia; species Paraplagusia blochii. The sequence continues at coordinate 100,844 of JAFBJS010016959.1, read as the reverse complement.
ACACAGACAGGAAGGTTTGGACAGGGACAGTGGCTATATTGGTAAAATAATCCTAGAGATTGAGCTACCAGGTAGGAGAAAAACAGGAGATTGATTGTTGCAGTCAGAGAGGACATGGAGGTGGTTGGAGTTAGAGTGGAGGATACAGAGGACAGCGTGAGATGGAAGTTGTATACTCGCTGTGGAAACCCCTGAAAAAAGGGACAAACTAAAAGAAGAAGATTTGTAATATCAGTATACTTCTGCCTTTTCCCTGCAATACCTGACGTTCCCCAGTAGTTGACGTTATAAAGACGATTACAAATGTAGAATTTAAGATTTTATACATGACTTCTACATGCTATTTAACTTTGTTCCAAAAACAATCCATCTTTCTGCTCTGGACTTGGCCCTCATGTCCAACATTGGGACGAATTGTTGGCCCTGAGTCAAAAGAGAAGGCTGTGGTGGGTGGAGGAAGGTTCTAGGATTGAGGTGTGTAGTGTGGAGTAAGAGCATGAGGTGAAGCAAAGCAGTAAAGCATGAAGACAGTGTTGCTGTCTCTCTTTTCTGGGGGGCAGGTGCTGGAAGTGGCAGGGTTTGAAGATGCCAAGATTTTAATTGGACTGGACCTGAATGGACAGGATTAGACATGGACTCATCAGAGAGAAGACTTCACTCAAACAGATAGAGATTAAAGTTTGAGCAGTGAGATGTTGACAGTTGGAGACAGATGGTGGAGACACAGGTGAAGCCATAAATCCCCTCCAAATATTAGGTGTGAATGAATGCGTATTTTCTCCCACTGCAATCAGACGTAACCTTGCGATAAGTGATGGATGAAAGGTTCCCTTTTATTGTCATATCAATTAGACCCAATGACACGGTTGGTAAGTAGAGTGTCATGACCAATGACGCGGCAGTGAGACGGTTCACGCGCTGTCGTCCGTGTCTAACTGCATTTATCAGAATCTTGTCAACTTCTGTCCCTCAGTTTCACCTTTTATGTCAAAGGTTCGACCAAGGTAAGTGAAACTGCCACTAATGGACAGTGTTTACGTGGCTTACGCTGAGTCCACCTTGAAGTCTTGAGCCTGCACTCATCGCTGGTTTGTCTGTGACCTGCTTTCACTGTATCTGAGACTTTATCCAGTACCTTTGAGACTGGTGCAAAGGTACGAAACGCCCTTGAAGAATCTTGATAAAAGAGCCTTCCCCTCATTCCCCACGTTGTCTGTTTCATTTGAAGTTCTTTAACTGAGTGTCTAGAATTCCCTGTATTTGTGTTCTTTCAACAGAAAGAAGAATTTTTATTTTATAAAACACACCTCGGCAAGACTGGTGATTTGTTTTATAGCCGATGGACGGTTTTACAGCCAATAAAATAATAATAGCATAAATATTATTTTTCAGAAAATGTCTGTGTTGCGTCATTCAGGTCTTGGACCATCCATTATACTGTAAGCCTTTTTTTATTTATTGCATTTATTGCAACACCATTGCAACGCGCTGTAATAAGGAGGTTAAGGTTAAGGAAGGCTTCACGTCCAAAGACTCCACCCATAGGAAGCGTACAGTGTGGTGCAATAGGGTGGTGCCAGAGGCCACTGACAAGCGACGGACAAGCAGATGAAAATATATATAAACATATATATATGTATGTATACCAGTGGTTCTCAACCTGGGTTTGTTTGAACCCCAAGGGTTCGGTGGAGCCTCTGTCGCAGAAGTCAAGACACGCCGACTCACCCTGCTAAAGTAGGGTTCGGTGAAACTGGTGGGGTTTGGTAGCTCCAACACAGTTAAAAACCACTGATGTATACATACATACAGTCAGGGAAAAAATGATTAGACCACTCTGCTGTTTTCTTCAATTCCTTGTTCATCTTAATGCCTTGTTCCACTAAAGGTTTAT